>JZKD02S1766602.1:109962-131241 GCA_000966675.3 Picea glauca | reverse complement strand
CTAATATAAATACTCTTTACTAAACTATTATAATAGTTTTGTTCCATGGATTTTATATGGATTATAATAGACATGGTAGGGATAATTGTGAAATCATTTATGTGTGGTATCAATAACGTATCTATTATATTATGTTAAAAGAAGTCGAAGTACATTTCACATTTCTAGAAATGATTTACAACCATAATAAATTTAATACACGGGCATTTAACTCATTCCAGGATTGAAACTAAGTATTGGTTATATCTTTATGCTCATTTTTGTTGTTCATAACACAATATGCCATGGTTCATTTATTGGTTAGCTAGTTCACAAGTTTATAATTTCTTCTGCAAAAATCACTATAGTTAACCTACATTCATTGCAATTGATCAATATCAATTACAGAAAACAATTATGTAATACAAAACCTTCATGCAGTGCAATTTCTACAGTGTCAGGGGTGTGTTGGGAGGAGTGTTCTAGTTTTTTTAGGGGTCTTATGGAACTTCGCTGAGGGTGTTGGGAGGAGTGTTACTAGAATTTGTGGTTCTGACATAGGTTGTTTCTACCTATAAGTTCGTTACTATCTAAGCCTGCAGATATTGTATTGAGCCATTAACATATCCTACTGACTACGACTCTATAGTGATCGTCTTATCTTTTATTAATCACCTTTTCGATTTCTGGAGATCATTAACGGTGATGTGACTCGAGGGTGGTCAGATCTGATAGTACTGTTGTGTTGGAGACTACATCGTCGTCCAGGTGCCCCATGATGGAGAGTGAAGTCAGCGCAATGCTGAGTGCGACTGACGAGGAACAATGGGAGCAGTCAAGATTCTTCGCCTTGGTGGACAAGATCAGTCGACGTAATGTCACCCTTCATCATTCTGAAGATGGTATTAATGTGAAGTTTAATGTGAATGTTAATGCAGGGTTTTCACCTAAGGTTGCTTGGTCAGTACCTTGTGAGGGAAACATTGTGGAGAGTCATCTGCTGCACCACAATGAAGGGTTTGTAGGAAGAAATAAATTCGAGTCTCCTTTTTCCAAGAGATTACAGGGGCCTAGAGTGGGGGAAAAGGAGATTCTAAGGGAGGCACATAACCTATCTGGTGAGGCTTCTTGTAGAAATACAAGGCCTGAGATTTTTTCTAGGGGAAAGAGACCAACTAAGGTGTGGAAATCGAAGCAAGAGAGACAAGGGTTAGTGTTAGGTATGGATATTTCTTAGAGGAGTCATGTAAGTTGGCGTTGTGTGCTTTAGTTGGGATATTTTCTTATTGATCATGTTGTGCAATGTCCATTGAGGATTGGGTACAAAGGGTTTGGGAAACACTATTTGGATACATTCCATAGGTTCTTATGTTGCCGAGAGGCTGGATGGGTTTTGTTTTTAAGAATCCAGGAGATACTGAATCTGTGTTGACAAATTTTTGGAGCATGGATGGACGGAGCCTCATGTTAAAAAGGTGTCGGCTCAACTTTAATCCCATGACATATTATTTCAGTGTAAGACACTTGGGGGTTCTTCTCTTGAGCCTTCCTCTATAGTTATCGAACCTAAAATCTTTAGAGGCAGTTGGGAATTCCATTGGACGTGTTTTAAGTGTTGATACAACCTCTTTGATTTCGCTAGTTAAAAAAATGGAAAAAATCTTAGTAGAAGTAAATGTTCATGTGGGTCTCTTGGAAGTTTTGGAGATTGAGTGGCGGGGTCTATTTTTTTTCCAATGCCTGGACTATCTGGGGATTCTGTTTCCATGTACCTATTGTAGGTGGAAGGAACACTTAAGAAAGGAATGTACCAGTGTATTTGTCTCTTTGGGTCACTCTGGTGGAGGAAGACCCAGACTTACTATCATACCCAGGACTCAACACACAGGACAGTTCAACTGCGCAGAACTCTTCCTTTGTAGGCAAGATGAAATACTGTTGTCCAAAACTTTATAATTAATTATCTACTTGGGAGCATGATCACTTAAACTCCATACTCTTTCCTGCACATATCTTAAGGAAGAATCTTGATAATGATAAAACTATTTTGTAAGAGTATGTGGAAATTGTTTCGGGTGGGGACTACTCCTTGAAGTCAGTTGAGGCCTTTCCTAGGATCCCAACTATTTTACTTAGTCCATCTGGAATTGAGGATGATTCTGATTTAGCTCCTGGTTACGGCCAGTCGACCCTTAATGACACTATTTTGGATCATATGATTTCTGATTTAATCCCTCCTATTGTACATCCGACTAACCCTATTCCTCTATCGACTTATTTGGGTACCCTCCCAGTGTCAAGTCAGGCTCCTCAAGGGATTTCTAGATATTCCTTATGGTTTGGGGGGATACTATTTCTGACCCTGCATGGTCAAGGGGATTGGTTTTTGAAGTATCTCCTCTAAAAACTAGAAGTGCCCGTCGTAAGGCAGGGGCTAACAGTTCTCACACAGACTCTTTACCTGTTACTGTTATTGATTTAGAGGCGCTTAGAGGAATGAAAGCCCTGGACAGAGCTAAATCATGATAATTATTTCCCTTAACATTATAGGGGTAGGAGGACCCCTGAAATTGGCCTCCCTTCGTAGACTCTTATACAAAATAAATCCAAACATTATATTCCTTCAAGAAACACTGGTTGCTGTGGAAAAGGCAAGATTATTTATTAGTAAGCTCATACTGGATTGGATGATTGCTATTGTTAGTGCCGTGAGGACTTTTGGTGGAATTTTAGCAACTTGGGACTCGAATTATTTTTCACTTAATCCTTTTCTAAGTAGTGGTGGGATTTTTTTGTCAGGATATTCTATATTGGACAACATAAAGACATCTCTTCTAAATTTTTATGGGCCCTTCCAGAAGCACAAAGCCTTTTGAAATTCAATGGATGTTTCTAGGTTATTGGCTCATAAAGATCTAATCATAGACGGTGATATGAATTTTACTACACCTATGGATGAGGTGTGGGGCCTATCAGCACAGGGTCACTCTGTGGCTGGATATTTCAAATATTTTTTTATTAAGTACAATCTAGTGGATGTTGCCCCGACAGAGATCGTGCCTACGTGGAGGAACGATAGTTTAGGTGAAGAAAGTATAGAAAAGCGGCTTGATCACATTTATGTTGTGGAGGATATTATTTCCTCTACATTGAGGCATAGATCTTGGGTTGAATTTCTATTTTTTTTCTGATCATGTACCTATTCTTCTAGAGTTTGGAGTTGGGATTCCGACTGTAGCCTATCATTTTAAATTTAACTCAGTTTGGATGAATGGTGAATCCTTTGCTGGGTCGATTCGATACGTTTGGAATGACCCACATCTTCATCTTATTACCAATTCTCAAAGGATATTGGTTGAGAAATTGAATCTATTAAAAGATCGAGTAAAGGCATGGGTCAAGAAGAAACACCAGCAAGATCTTTTAGCCTTGGCAAATATCGAAGATAGTATTGATCTCTATTATAAACATCTGTCTTTGGGATATTTTCTTGATGTCCTGGTACATACTCTAACCACTCTTGAGTTGGACAGAAATAAGTTATTATTGGAGGAGGAAGAAAGGAGGCGCTAGAAAAGAAGGGTGATTTGGATTAAAAGAGGGGATAAAAACACTAAGTTTTTCATCGCTTTGCAAGATTTAGAAGAAACAAAAAATATATTTGGGAGATTAAAGATGATAACGAGGATATTCATTTGGGTCAATAGGTCATTAAGGACGAAGAAATCAAATACTTCAAGTCTTTTTTCAGTGATTCAGGAAGAATGTTATACAAGATTAGATTAATTCAACCAGTTTTTTCACAAACTTTGTGACTGATGATGATCTTCTTATTCTAGAAAAGGCAGTTATGAAAGAGGAAATATATGATATTCTTAGGGGTTTTTCCAGAGATAAAATCCCTGAACCTGATGGATGGACTGTTGAATTCTTCCATAATTTTTTTGAGTTGGTTGGTCAGGATTTATTAGATATGGTAGAGGAATATAGAGTCAGAGGGGAGGTTATCACTTTGATTAACTCAACTTTCTTAGCCTTGATTCAAAGAGTTAATAAACCTTCTTTTTTTAGTGACTTTCGACCTATTGCACTATGTAACTTATGCTACAAGATTATAGATAAAGTTATATCAAAGAGGATTCAACCAATCTTGTCCAGAGCTCTTTCAAAAGAACAGTTTTGGTTTCTCAAAGGTAGACAAATTCTAGACGTAGTGGGCACAACTCAGGAGTATCTACATAGTATTAAAAATAAAAAGTTACAAGCCATTATTCTGAAACTGGATTTAAAAAAGGCCTATGATTGAATTAATTGGGACTTTCTAAGATTAATCCTGCTACAAAGTGGATTTGGGTTACAAACAACCAACTAGATAATGGCCTACATTACATCAACTTCTTATGCTATATTGATAAAAGGTGAGGTTTCCACCTTCTTTAAAAGCAGTAGAAACCTGAGGCAGGGATTCCCTCTCTCGACTTTACTTTTCATTTTAGTTATGGAATCCATTAGTCTCGCATTAAAGAAAGATCAAGCTAAGGGCTTTCTCACAGGAATAAAGGTTTGTAGACTGCTAAAGGTCCTTCATCTTTTATTCGTAGATGAAATTCTTATAATTTCCAGAGCATCTCCAACCGAATGGGATTTAATTCAGTCTATTATACATGTATTATGTCAGGCTTCTGGTTTGGTAATAAAAATTCAAAAATATGTTTACATGTATTCAGGAGTTCCTCCATAAACTATACAGTCTCTCAAAGATATACTCCCTTTCTCAAGTAAAGAGTTATTTGCAGGATTTAAATACTTGGGTTATCAGATGAATCCAGATCATTATAAGGAGGAAGATTGGCAATGGCTTATTGACAAGTTTGAGGCAAGGCTAAATCATTGGTGCAACAAATGGCTCTCCCTGGGGGGCACCTAGTCCTAATTAAAGTTGTTCTGGAGAGCCTCCCTGTTTACTGGATGACTCTTTCTCATTTATTGATTTTGATTCTACATAAGATCCGAAGTTTGATTTTTAATTTTTCGTGGTTAGGTAACAAAAAAAAGAAGTGTTATCATTTATGTAGATGGGGTTCAATTTCAAAACCAAAACATTATGGAGGATGGGGCTTGCACAATATATTTGTCTTTTACAGGTCACCAACATCAAATACTCTATGGAGGGCCTTGATGAAGCCGGGATTATGGAATAGAGTGATCAAGGAAAAATATTTCCCACATGGAACTATTTTATCATGGTTGTGTTATGCAGAAGCTTTTTCATCCTATGGTTCATAGTCATGGAAAAATATTCGAAACTCTTTACCGGTTATTCTTCATTGGATGGCCTAGAGACCGAGATCAGGACATTCAATTGATTTTGATTGATATGCTATTATCGGGATGGGTCAGGAATCATACTTATCACAGGATCTTATTTATATTCTTAATCAAAAGAACATCTACCTATTATTTTAGGCAAGTCAGGTAACGGTCAGGGGTTCGTTGAGTCAAATTTGGTTTGGCAGTGAGAAGTTGGGATTGGTAGAGGACTTTTCGGATGAATGGGATACCTACAGAAGGCATCTGATAGAATCTGGTATTAAACTAGTGGATAGGCCGAATGAACTTATTTGGACAGGCAGTGATATGCCAGGTCAAATCATTGTTACTTGCAGAAACGAGGTTGGAAGGGGCTTGGTATGTGTTACTTGTGTAAACAACAAATAGAAACAATCAACCATATTTTTGTCAGTTGTGTTTTCACCATCACTGTGTGGGAATAATTTAAAAAAGTGTTAAAGTTCATTCATGGATGGAATGGAAATTCCTTGGTTGAATGCTTCCAAAATTGGGCTTCCCAGAACTCCAATTACCAAGTTCTCCTTGCTTTTACTTGCTGTAATATTTGGATGGATCGTAATAAATCTCTTGTTGAGGACATAAATCCATCTGTGTAGCGAGTTGTCTACACTGTTTTAGGGGTTGTGGGCCTGATGGGGGAAAAACACAAACGTTTCTGATCCTAGGATTTCCTCTACACTTCTTCTTGTAGATAAAATTATTGCATGGTTTGACAGGGTTGCACAACAAAATGTTTCTCTCTGCGGCGTTGGAGGAGTTTTAAAGATGGATGATCATTCAGAATATATATGGACATTAAACTGTGGCAGGGGCACAAAATCCAGGGATGAGCTCATGGGAGCATAGGCAACATTATTTCTTTCTACAAGACTTTCTATTTATGAGTTATTTTTTTTGGGGGATTCCAATATTGTTATTGACTGTCTCAATAGAAAGGGATCTATTTTGGTGGCTAATCTTGATGGTTGGAAGGAAAGAATCATTGATCTCATTCCTCTCTTCAGATCAATTACCTTTGCTCACATCTATAGAGAAGAAAACAAGGAGGTTGATCTCCTCTAAAAAATGGATCTTCACCTTCATCAAGGACAAATTTATTACAGTCATTGGGTGGATGGCCAAGAGGGCCCAACTCATTTTTTACATATGTACTAAGTTTCTTAGACTCTAGTCCAGGACTAGTTTTTTTTGGTCACGTGGATGGTTAATCACCTCTTTGTTTGAGAGGAATTTGGCGAAGTTTAGTATATTATCTATTGGGATGGATACAATGATTCCTATGATTTGACCTTTGTATATAAAACTTCTCTTTTTTTTTAGTATTAGATGGAAGACCTATTCAGTTTGAGAAGTGATATGTAAACAATTTATATTATAATTAATATAAAGTGAAATTTTCTTTGGAAACAAATTTCTACAGTGCCAAGGATTGATTCTTTTTGGCTCTCCTTAGTTATGTATAATCTTTCCTTTATTCTATTCTATTTAAATATATGCATTTTAATTCCTATGGCCGAGTCAAATACTTTTCCATATAATTTTAATTAAAATTAAAACCTTATGATGTTCAATTCTAGCAACATAAACAATTAAGCACACACACATAGTATTTTGTTTACAACAAATTTATTTGCAATAAACTAGCATTCCCAATACAAAATAAATTTATACAAAATAACATTAACAAGGATTACGATAGAGTACTATGAATCATTAACAAGGATTACGGTAGAGTACTATGAATCTGAATATTTGATTGATGAACTTGATTTTTGTTTGATGATTCACTAGTTGACCACCCTACCAACTCCAATGGGTACTTTTCTTCTCCAAGGATTCCTAATATATTATGTTGTTGTATAGAAGGTACCATTCTAGCAATAATAGAACAATGAAACCATTAACCTTGAGAAGAAAAATCTCACTTCATAACACTTTTCAATAGAGAAAACTCTTTAATAATCACCAACATAAAGTTCAAGTATTATGACAACCATCTAGCGTTAGGGTGCAAAACATTTCCTTTCTCTTAACTCAAGGTTTCCTTTTATAGGTTATGTGGTTCATGCCACTTGTCCAATTCATGAAAAAATATAATTTAAATTAATAATTACCTACTATTCACTCACCCATGTGTTACTCATATGCATAAGTGCACAAGTACTTACTAACTTAAAATATAAAATAATGAATTATCCCCACCCTACTCCCACATTTCCTATTTTCTCTCTTAGATGTTTATTGTAACTTGACCAAGTTTTGTGAAAACATTGGTCGTGTTTGACCACTTTTGGGACTTCGATAGACTGGTTGAAGATGGAGCTCCCAGGAGAAGCAGGGATCACGGGATATCACTGTTTTGTGGACCCAAAAAGGAGTTGATTAGGGTTTTTTTTTTAGGGTTTTGGGATGTCAAGCCATGGTTCCATCCATGTTTAGGCCTGGTTGTAAGGGATGCAAAATTATATATAGAAAGAAATGTAATATAGAAAGTGATGTGCTTAGTGCAAGAGATTCAGTATTGGCTATGTGCATATTATGTTGGCTTAGTGAAAGGGATTGTAAGTTTCTTTGTGCGATCTAGTTATGTAAAGTAAGGCTTTGTGAGGAGAAACGGTGTAGGAGTTGGCTCTGTGCCTTGGCCTATTTTTTGGAAGGAGGATCGGGTGCGCAGCTCGTAGATCTCCTGTCCTCTGTGAAGTCAAGCATTGTGGCTTTGTGTAGAGGAGTAGATGAATGTGAGAAGATTGGAGACTAATAAAGAAGAATAAGAAGAAGTTGGTGGACGTAGCCCCACACTGGGGTGAACCACATATATCTTGTGTCTTGATATGCTTTGTGCGATGTTGCTTATTTGGTTATTTGCTTAGTGTTGTTGATGTTATGTATAATGAATGCATATGATATTGTATCTTAGTGCTTAATGATGTGAATGCATGTTAGATATAAGTTAATGCTATGTGTTAAGTGATGCAAAGTACTGGATCTGTATTATTACTGCGCTTATTTGTAATAAGGGTTTAACTGTGATGTGAATAAGGTTCAAGAACTAATGCATGTTGCTGGCTAAGTGCCTGATTAAGTATTGTAATCACAGATCTGTATCCCAGCTCAGTTGTAGACACCTGATTCCTACAACCCGCCTACCTCTACCTAGGGTGAGACTTCACTTGCTTCACAGGTTTTGCCGAAAGGGCCAATAGTTAGAGTTTTTTTGGTGCGTTGTTGAAGCGTTGAACCCTGGGTTTTCCCCTGGGCCAATAGATGGTTTCGTTGTCGAGACCTGAAGCTTTGATTGCTCGGAACTGAAGAAAAGAGAAATATATGTGCGTAGATCTATTGTTGTAGTGTGCAATATTCTACTTGAATTGTGAAGCTTAGTACTAATAAAGGAACCGGATCTGAAGAAAAGAGGTAAGATCTTAAAGCTTTGTGCTTTGGTGAAGGTAAGATAAGTAGAAATGTTTGCTTTGAAAGTATGAATCTAGGTCTGTTTGATAGATTTCTTCCTAGTATGAAAACTAGGGCACAGTTAGAAGAACGAATTGATCTGAATAAATTTGATAGAAATAAAGAAAAATATGTTATTCCTATGCATAGAAAGAATTTTTGGACTAATAAATGGATGCAGGAACCTAGAAAAAATTTTTTGCAGATTGCAGGTACAACAATGTCATCCCAGTGCGCAATATAGGAAAGACTGGGGATCATTCAAAAGAAATAGATGATTGACACTGTGTTACACTTATAGAAGACTGGGACATCTTGCTAAGCAATGCCCTGATATAGGTCCTATTTGTCTTTGTTGTAAATATATTGGTAATGAGGTTGAGGATTGTCCAAGAATGATTTCTAAAGTTGAAAATATGAACATGAGACAAGAAAACTATAAATAAGGTCAAGAGACTGAGAATCATATGGAAAAAGAATAAGAGACTATGTTAATGCAGCTAAAAGAAGAAATGGATGATCATAGAGACATCAGTTTACCAGAGATCATGAAAGAAAAACAACGCATAGTTACAAGAATAGAAGACTTCGACATAGACTCTGTATTAAATGAAGAAACACATGTGAATATTATGCCATAAAACACTTGGGGATTTTTTGGTAAGCTTGCTATGATTCCTTCATTGGGAAGGATAGGGTTGTTTAAAGGAAATATGATAACCCTATGCGGAAGAATTACTAATATACCTATGATTTCCAATGGAACTGCGACATAAGAGGACTTTGAAGTTATTAGGTTTGTTGAGAACAATGCCCCTTTTCCAATTTTATTGGGAAAGACTTGGATTGAGAAGGATCAAAACTAAAGGAAAGTAGAGGAGGAAGCCATAGAAAAGAAAAATCAAGAACTAAAGGATTTCATATCTCGAAGAATAGATTGACTGATAGAAGAATGAGAAGTTGAGTTGAAGCAGCATAATGAAAGAGAAGTAGTTGTTAACTTTCAAGGAGTGCAAGAAGGGTTGAAGGACCTATCCATGCAAGGATAAAGTATGTCCACCCAAGACCTAGTAAGCAAAGAGGTATTATCTCTGACCCCTTTGAAAGAATATCAACAACACGAAGTTACCATGCTAAGAAAAGATAAGAATAAGAATGGAAAGAGGAATCCAGAGACTCGGATCATAGGAAAGAAGGCAAGGAATCTTAGTAAGAAGAAAGCCAATTTAGAAAAACTACAACAAGTTCCAGAGAAGACTTCATGGGAGACATATCTGCAAAACTTGAACATCGTCAGAATAATAGAACCACACAGAATGGTACTTCGCCATGACGAAGCGATATGATCATTGGAAGCACCCCGACCGTTAGAATGACGCTCCAGAATGGCTGGAAACACAGTTATTTCCAGAAAGACCATCGTTGGATAGTTGAGACCACGCCATAATGAATAGATTCATATTGATTGAGGCATTCCTACCCATTGGATGAATCTATTATGACGTTTCTTATTTAACCCGTCGGATGCTGCGCCGAGTCCAACTTTTACAAACCCTGATATTTGAGCTAACAAAGAATCCATTGTATTGCACTGTGCTTTCTAGACCTTTCCATCCACTTGAGTACCTTGCTTGTCCGTTCGCCTACCCGAGTTATTTTATTACAAGTGTGAATGTCAGGCAAACATAGCGTGTTAGAAAAGTCAGTGGAGGATATTCTTATAGATCTCATGGATGAGAGAGTCATGTCTGTAGGACTACATGCATCATCGACTAGTGGATTGCAAGCATCCCCATTGACTGGATGACGTTATGGTTGCACTGATAAGAAGCGAATCAAGCACTGCGATGGTATAGCTAACATGAAGAAGATACCATTGGTCTTGTCAGACTATATCCCACCTCTGGCTAGTGCAGTGAACCGTGACAACATCCCACGAGATTTCGATTACACCCTGATCACTGCGTACATCTCGAAGGGGATACACGTAGTTGGACCCCAGTTAGGAGATATCCCAACACTAAAGAACAACGACTTCAACCTAGGAGAAAGAAAGAACTATGTCATGCTCGCACTGCATAGGTATTTAATGAAGATGACTGGGAAGAAGCCATGCATAGTGTCACATGTGTGGATAAAGGAGATCATGCAATCAATGATATTGAATGTAATGAAGATCCCCCACTTCGACCAACATTAGGAGGTTAACGCTTGCATTAAAATCCTCTCGTCGTGATACCATGGAGGTTATATTTGGATTGACAGGAACATCACTCTGGATCCGGTGCTGATCCACCTCATCATAGGACTGAGCATGCAGGGACCAGACCCTCAATAGTTCTACCCAGAGAAGGTTGCAGATCGCTCCTTGGCGTAGCACATAAAGGAAGACTATGGATATGTAGAAAAAGGAAAGTGAGGCTACAAGGTATCCTCCAGCTAGGATGTCATAGTGCGCCTAGCTTGTCAACTTATAGCTGGTAAGCTCGTCAGAAGGAACCATCTGACACAGGTCATTGGATTTGTTGTAGACCTTGCAGGGAAGTGCGTAGAAGGCATGCAAATGAACTGGGCGAGCTACCTTGTCAACGAGTTGGAGAAGGACTGTCGCGAAGAACAAGATCAGGGATATGAGTTTCATTTTAGTTGGCTACTGGTACTAATCACATTTTTCTCCTGGAAAATGACAGAAGGAGAAGCCTTCCTGGAAGTTGAGCCATCAGAGTCATTGGTTGCAAGGTTCTCCACCTTGTGGTATACAAATGATATGGAAAATCAATGGAAACAGAACGCGGTGTTCCATGCTTACTACCTATAGCTAAAGCATGATTTTGAATAATTCCCATGGATGACACCCAACACTTTGCATCACTACAGGATTCTAGTGAAGTTTCACGCATATTGACACTTTATCTACATCACTGCGCGCAGGGATGAAAGTAAGGAGGAGTTGCAGTCCTATTACAAGCTAACTAATGAAGACATGGAGGACATCACCAAAGAATGGATAACAGAGTTCCTTGTACTGGTGGAAGATGCATAAATCTTCGACCCCGACATCATCGAAATTCCATTGGTCACCCAAGTCGAGCATGATGGACATACTAGCACGAAGAAAAATAATAAAAAGAAGAAAAAGGAGGAAGTGCAGAACAAAGAAACTGATGAGGAGGACAACACATCAGAGGAAAGTAGGCCTGACGCACCTGAAGGAGGAGAAGGAGATGAAGTGAACCAAGAAGAAGGAGGGAAACAAGGAGACAAGAAAGAAAAAGGTGAAGTTACATCGCCAAAGGATCCCCCTACAGAGGTCGAAAAATCAAAGAAAAATAAGGTTTCCCTGCATAAACCCTCAGCAGGGAAGAATACTCGAGCCAATAAGCCTCAATCGAAGAATGTGCTCACAGTGGACGATATCAATCTCATCATCGCAACCATGAAGGATACCTCAGAGGATATCCTGCAGAGATATGAAGCGAAGCAAGAAACATTTCATGACATAATAGTGAAGGAGCTCAAGGATATACATCAAGCCATCTACTCGAGCCACATAGAACCTATTGTGCCTTCTTCAACAGAAATTGCAGAATTGGGGGATGAGCCCACCCAATTATGAAGATTGGAATATGCAACAAAGGCTTGACTTCGTCAAGCCCAAGAAGAAAAGGAGTAGGCTACAGAAGCCTTGAAGAAAGAAAAATAGGAGGTCTTAGAGAAACTTCGAGTTGCGCAGAAAGAGAAAGATGAAATTCAAGCAATGTTCAAAGAGGAAAAAGAGAAGATGCAGAAAGAAAAATAACAACTGCTTGAAGAGAAGACTATGGTTAAAGAAGTAGTGACTAAAGCACTTCACTCTGCACTAGTCTTGGCATAGGAGGAATCAGAGTCAACTGAGATTCAAGTGGGGAAGCTCGCTGAAGCCATTCAGTAGCTTCAAGCACGGGTAATGGAATTAGAAATCCATGTAGTGCCGAGCACTACACAAGAAGTGAGTGATTAGAGGGAAGAAATCACCAGAAGTTCATCAGAAAGAATAAGGGAAGCTAACTCAGAGTGTAAGAAACTGAGTGATCAGAGTGCATAGACCTATGATCACCTTGCATAAGATCCAAAGTTGAAGAAACTAGAAGCACAACTCTAGGAGGTGAAGCAGTAGATATCCTTCGTGCAAGCGCAAATGAGCTGCTTACTGCGGTTGAGAAAATGAAGCGATCATAGGAACAATGCATAGTCCAACAGTAGGTTACCTCCATTCATAGAAAGTCATGGAGGTGACACAGAGAATCCTACTAGTGTAGAATGAAGCCTGCACACTTTTTCAATAGATTGAAGGCCAAGGCTCACAACTATACCAAGTAGTTGTGATGATAGAGCAACACCTCGAAGGGACTGTTATAGAGCAAGTAATTCAGGAGTTCACCGAGCAGGAGGCTCTAGCGAAGCAGCAAGTCGAGGCATCTTGAGCTAAGTTCGAGGCCTTCGAAGCAGCACTTCCCAGATCTGAGTGACTCGGGACGAGTCACAGGTGAGTGTTGGGGGCATGTTGGCCCTTGACCAAGTTTTGTGGAAACATTGGTTGTGTTTGACCACATTTGGGACTTCGAAAGAATGGTCGAAGATGGACCACCCAAGAGAAGAGGAGATCACAGGATCTCACTTGTTTTTTGGACCAAACAAGGGGTTCATTAGGTTTTTTGTTTTAGGGTTTTGGGATGTCGGCCCATGGGTCCACCCATGTTTAGGCCTGGTTGTAAGGGATGTAAAATTATATATAGAAATGAATGTAATATAGAAATAAGTGTGCTTAGTGCAAGAGATATGGTATTGGGTATGTGCATAGTATGTTGGCTTAGTGTAAGGTATTTTAAGTTGGCTCTATGCCTTGACCTAGTTTTAGGAAGGAGGATCTAGTGCGCAACTCACAGATCTCCTATCCTCTGCAGAGGTAGGCTCTGCGGATTTATGCACAGGAGAAGATGAATGTAAGAAGATTGGAGACTAATAAATAATAAGAAGAATAAGTTGGTGGATGTAGCCCCACACTGGGGTGAACCATGTCTAACCTATGTCTTGATATGCTTCGTACGATGTTGCTTATGTGGTTATGTGCTTAGTGTTGTTGATGCTATGTATAATGAACGCATTTGATATTGTATCTTAGTGCTTAATGATGTGAATGAATGTTAGATATGAGATATTTCCATGTGCTAAGTGATGGAAAGTACTGGATCTGTGTTGTTACTACATTGATCTGTAATAAGGGTTTAACTGCGATGTGAATAAGGTTCAAGAATTAATGCATATTGTTGGCTAAGTTCCTGGTTAAGTATTGTAACCACATATCTGTGTCCCAACTCAGTTGTAGACACTTGAGTCCTACAACCCCCCCTGCCTCTACCTTGGGTGAGACTTCACCTGCTTCGCAGGTGTTGCCCAAAGGGCCGGTAGTTAGGGTTTTGTTGGTACGTTGTTGAAGCATTGAACCCTGGGTCTACCCCTGTGCCAACAATGTTCCCTTCATCTTCTCCCCATTTCCTATTTGAGTGGCTGCACATATAGTTTCTACTTTTAGATATTTATTAACACTCTTTAACTTCTCCTAGCCTAGTATTCTTTACTTCACACTTCTATTTGAATTTGATTTTTTGTTCCTCTTTCTTCTCCTTGATTTTCAGGTGCACTAGCAATTAGTTTTTAGTTAACTAGAATTACTTTATTTTTATTTCATTCACACTACTAAAATGCATTTATTTCTCAATGACTTTCAATTAACTAATTCATTTCGCTTTATTATGAGATATTCAATAATCTATATGCTCAATCATACTCCTATCCATTTAATTAAATTCTCTTTTTGTGTTATAATGCATAAACTATATGGTTATTATTCATATATTAAATAAAATATGTGTGCTAAGAGAATCATATTTTCTATGCTTTAACCAATCTTCTTCCATTGTACACTTGACAATCCATAAGTGATACCAAGAGTGTCATGCTTATGCATTCCCTCTAAGATTTACCTTTCACTAAGTAACAATGGTGTCATGTTTCTATATGCCCTTCAATCATCAAATTTTCTTGGTGGGAGTAATGGTACAACTATGAACTCAACATTTGTCACCTTTGTTGATAAACTAATTTTCATTGAGGAATAAGGATATCTCCTTATTGTGCACCTATCAACTAGACCTTTTGATCTACTGAATTGGTGGCTTACCCTTATGACAATGTGCAATGTCTAGGTAAAAGCATCATTATCTTTTCAACCCAGGTCATGAAAAATGAAGTTTAGTAGGTGGAAACAAGAAAGTTGGTCCTCCTCTCCTAATGGCACCTTATACACTTCCTTACAAACCCATTATATCAATATGTGGATCGATAGGAAAACATGTTCTATGTTCCTGCACACGCTACGATCGATGCATCAAATAGTTCCATAATCAAAATCAAAGCACAAAATTAACCATAAAAAGTATGATAATACCTTGACTCAATATAGAGTCCAATATAATGTTGACACAATCTCACGTCAATATATATATATGGTTTCTTGCCACACTAACCATCAATAACATTTCCAATTTAATGTATCCAACATTTTCGTTTCAAAGTTTCATAATCATATAAATCAACAACGTCATTTACATCATATCAGTTTATTTTAATCCATCCATGTTATCATAAAAACATTTAAATGAACCTGTTCCAAATCATCACTTTAATACAATTAGTTTCCATGAACAATGCAACTAATGAACACTGAAATAAAGTGAGAAAAGAGGGAAAACCTCATGGGAACCCCCCACCCCCCACCCTTCAAAATACAATGTATCAAAAGAAGAGAAAGACAATTTCTAGACAATTGTGTCCTTCACTCCAAGGAGACCCTGCAAATATGGAAGCTTATGATCGATGAAGATTTTGTTGAAGAAGTATGTATTTGATGAAGTACATCTGATGTCTGTATGGATATGATGAAGTAGATCCACTAGTGAGATATCAACATATATCCAACTTCTCTTATTGTAAAGAAGAAAATCCAAATCCATGTGAAGTTTGGATGAAACTTTGAAAATCGCATGGCCATTTCCGGAAAAAATATTGAAAATTTGTTGAATTTAAAATGATCATCAATTCACTTCCCAGACTTCGTTTCGGATGATTGTTTTTTTGAAATTTGATATTTTTCCAAGAGGAATTAAAAGATCCAATTTGTTTCTAAAAATTATACTTATAAAATGTCATAATTGAATCTGATGTGCACGAACCCCTTTTTGTCTCTTGAGATGCATGCATGGGAGTCTCTGCATGTGGCTCCTGGGATGCATGAATGACACATGAAATGGTTTTTGCATGCAAATATTGATATGAATGGATTATATAGTTCATATGTGATTCAAAAAACATATATGAAATGGAGTATACATCATCTTTAATGAATGGAACAAAAAAATTTGCAGATACCTGTGTGGAAGGCTCTTCAAACTAAGAGGATTGATCTTCCAGTGGCTTTCTATTATCTCTATCTTGTCAAAAATTTTCATGAAATATTCCTTATTTCCAAATAGAATCTCCAATATGGTCCATAGTTTGTTTGGAGAGTCTTGTGATTCATCATATACTTGGTGGAGAATTTTAGGAGACATAAACTAGCAGATACATCCTATGGCCATATCTTGTCTATTGAGAAAGTCATTTTTCTCATCAGAGAAATCAAGATCTACTTCCATTGACATGGATATTTTGTATAAGCCTCTACTTCTAAGAAGAATTAGAATATTTTTCTTCCAGTCCAAATAGTTATGAGGTGTGAGAAGTATCGTCGACGAGTAAAACATAGATTCCATCTTTCTTGTTGGTTTGTTTTGTCTTTGATGCCTACAAAAGAGTGTTGGTGATGATCCTTGCTAGCGTATTGTAGGATCTGATACCATGTATAGTTTTTGAGATACTTGCACAAAATATCTGGCTAACAATCAAACGTACATAACTTGCAAATGGTGTGAAGAGAAGACAAAAATGAAGAAAAGAGTGAATGAATTTATATTAATTGTATTCCACACTCAAAGAGTGAATAATTTACAATAGATACAGGCTACATGAGTAACCAATGTGCCATAGTAGTGATATAGAGAGATATAGACACTCACTGACATACGCTAGAGTGAAATTTCACCTAGTCCTGGTTAATTGATCCATGCAATCATCAATTAACTAAGTCACACATGTGGAAGTGAGAGAAACACATGCAACTGTTGGTGATAAAAATGAGGTTTCCATGCATGAGTGATTTACACTAGTATAACTGAGTGTAACTGACACTAAACTGAAGAGGAACGTCTTATTTTGTAGGGTAATATTCTCTAGAGAGAATATTCTCATCTAAGGAAGCATTATCAACATTGGAATATCAACTTTAGGAAAATAATTACATAGGTGAGTGTGTAATGTATCCAACATTAATATCCCATGAATGCACATGCTATAAAATAGGTTCACTAAGTGAAGGCCTCGTACATTTTCCTTATCTATATTATTTGCAAGGGATGTTCATTACTAGGCAATTTCAATGTTGCAAATTTATGGTATTGTTCTAGCATTGTCATTGTTTACGGTGTATGTTTGGATGATGGAAAAATGTGTTTTTGATGGCTATTTATGGTCTTCTTGTTTCATTTTTAGTTGCAATATTACTAACAATATAAGTTGTATATCCTTTTTTGAGTATTTTCTTTCTTTGACCTTAATATCCCTTATACTACTTTCTATCATTGATAGATGCCCATCTAGCTTTGTTTCTCTTATTTTGTTAGTCACTATAATCCTTTAAAAAATACAAAATTTGTGTCTGGAATATATTTAATATATCATAACATTATCTCTCCATAATTATTTGAAAACAAGACATGATATAGGGAGAAAACAACAGGTTGGATTTCAACAATAATACAATTTTGCATTAAAATCATTCCCTCTATAATATATGACAACATCATAAGTCAATAAGCATTTGAAAAGAGGATATTATTTAATTTCATTTATTTTGGTAATGATGTAGGGAAAAATCCAAAGTTGTGTTGATTTCAACAAAAATAGAATTCAAAATGATTTGTTTTAATGCATTTATTTCCAAATTAAGCTATTCAATAAGAATGCAAAACATATAAGTTATATATAGAATGATTTATTTTTTAATCAATATTATTATAGATTTCTGAATGACAATTTATCGGTGAATGAAAAATTCATGAGTTCTAAATAGTGTTTTAAGTTTTTTTATTCTAAAAACCATGAACACGTCAATTAATGATCATTTGAAAAGATGTTATCCTTTAATTGCATTGATTTAAGCGATGATAATATTAATAATAATCTATTTTTAAGGTCACAACCAAGCTAGACACCAATTGGTTTATGAGACCCCCTTGTTTGTGGGACAAGGGACCCCCTCTATGCAACGGGTTGACTACTAAATTCTATGGAGGTATACATACCCTACCCTGTTGTAGGATATTTTCACCCTGCAGGAGATACCTCCCTTAGGCTCTTCCTAGACCTAAGACAAAATAGAGATGTGAATGATATATTTTCCTACATCTACTTCATACATGAAAATGATCTAAAAATTGATGGAATAGAAGGCTTATCCGATGATCCAATGATTGTCCCTTCACGCTTCTTAGTTGTTAGCTTCCACAAAGATGCCCTTCTCTCTTACCAGCTTAGATCTGCACACATAGAGACACAAAAACCTTTCACAAGATCAAACTAATCATGTATCAATTAGTGATCGATCTAATAATGTATCATAACACATGAAAACATTAATTCTCGACAAGGAAATATAACAATTAAATACACATCCAAGTAGAGGGAAACATCTTGTACATATTTTATTTATAAACCAAATGGATTACACCTTACAAAGAAGTTGATGTAGTTCTTTGACAAATTCCTTTCCCAAGCTCTGTAATCAAACAAATAGAATAAGTTTGATTTCCGATTTATCCTCCCTTATCCCATGAGAGATCCTCATTATTTATAGGATAGTAGAGATGATATCAAAGGGTAGTTTGGATAAGTTGATGCAGTTCTTTGCCAAATTCCTTTCCCAAGCTTTGTAATCAAACAAATAGAATAAGTTTGATTTCCGATTTCTCCTCCCTTTTCCCATGAGAGATCCTCATTATTTATAGGATAGTAGAGATGATATCAAAGGGTAGTTTGGATAATATCTCCATGCCCAATATGAAAATATTCTCAAGGTCGAACCATGTAACACCCCAGGTTTTGAACCCCCATTTTAAATAATGTATTGTTACAATGATGAGAGGCCAGCGTGCCAAAAAATATATTAAAATGGTAGTGTGCCCAAGACATGTAATGTTTTCTATCATTATTAATAATAAATACATGGCTAGCTACTAGATGGACAAGGACTAGAGTTATAGGGGCATATGATTCCATAAGAGAGGGGGGTTGAGGGGCTAAGTGTTTATTCCTATGTTAATTACCCTTTTTGCTTAAGGGAGGGGATTGGGAAAGGCCAAGAGGTTCTTGACTCCCCATGAAGTTACTTAAACCCGCATTTGGTCTGATGGGGGGGTTTGACTGATGGCTTGTTCTTTGATTTCCTATACGTTCATTCATTTCCCTCATGCACTTTCATGCACTCACTCACCCATTCAATGATCCATCCTCATCTGTGTCTTGGATTGGGAAAGGGAACCAAACTGTTAAAGATTAGCCACAATATAGTTGGTTGTAGTGGTCACTGGTGTGATCCAGTTGTGATTTGAGGCATGCATGTCTGAGATGTGTTGGCCTGTGTCCAATGTTGCTCACATATGTGAGTCATGAGAGTTCCAGCATTGCAATTCTGGACCAGTTACACTGGAGCCTGAATAAGGAGAAGGAGTTCCTGAGGGATTGCATGGAAGGGAAGGGTGGAGGTCCATTTTCTCGGGTGGTCCAAGATCGGTAGAAGAGAGTTGGCTACTTGGATTGTTGTGAGAGCTGGGAAGCCTGTGAGAGCTTGGGTGATGACTGGTTTGGGAAGCCAAGTAACACTCTAGAACTGTCCTTGTGGATTCATAGCCCTGGCTCGGGGGTGACATTGCTGTTGAGATTTGGAACAATAGTGTCTACAGTTGGGTGGAACATCCTTGGTTTGCAACCAACTGGTGTCATATTTCATAAAGATAAGTGATCTATGTTATGGTATCATTTTCATGTATATGAATGTATTTCCGTGGTATATTTAATTATCATTTAATTGAATCTTTAGACAATGCATGATTGTTGAATATTGTTGTGCATGTCGTTAAAGTTTTTCCTTTTATGCATCCTTAAATTTTAAAAAGGTATCGGTAAGAGAAAGAAGTCCAATGGCGGGCTTGAAGGCGGCGTACCTCAGCCTGTGGGTGGCTGGGTATGTTAAATTTTGGTATTAGAGCTTTTGGTTGAAACACCTGGCTGGTATGGGTCGGTTTTGTTGGTCAAGGTCTCGTGGTCGAGATTGAACTTCGACCGCAAAGTTGAAAATCTCAGGAGGAATGGTATTGCAGAATCTATGCAGGAGTTAGATCATCAGAGATCTGCTGTAAGGGGTTCGAAGGATCATGGTCGTCCCCCTTTGAATTCGACAGCAATCTCCACTGTAGGATCAAGAGATATCCAAGATCATTGGATTGAAGGACAGGTGAACACACTACTACATATGGGTGGATTATTCCACAAAATGTTTCCATGTTTCCATTTTTTTCATGTTTTTTTTAAATAGGGCAGGATTTTCATCAATATTGCCACGAACGTTCGTCGATATAGCCACGTATAGGTTTTTTTAACTTGGTCAATATTTTCGTCCGTATTTCCATGAAAGTTCATCGCTATTGCCACAAAATTTTTTCCTATCTCATTGGTCGATGTTAACAGCTAGTTGACTAGTTGATCTATATATACCTGACTTTAAGAGACTTTGCGACACAATTGCTTTAGTTGCGACAATGTTTGTGGCTTTTGTTTGAGCTGTTTATTTTTTCCATCACCCACCGGTTGAACAAATCCAATTCTCAATCTACATAGCTCAGATTTTGAACTTGCAAGGTTAGTATGTTTTTTTTATTGATGTACTCATTTAACTTGTAGCTTGTTTTTTCATTGATAATATATTATATGTGTAGTACCATATTTCATGTCTTTGGTTTTTGGATCTAGTTAGTATATTCTATGGAAAAGGGTATGTGGATTCCATAATATTCTAGGTTTATGGAATTCACATACCCTTTTTCCTTCAATTGTAGCTATAATGTCTCTCTCTTTTCATTGATAAATATATGGAAGTGATATTGAAAATCAACCCTGATCGGTGAAATGATAGCAATTGATTGTCATTTTCTTCTCTCTTTTATTTTTAAGAACTAACAAAAAAACACCAACAAAGCTTGATTGAAGCTTTGATACCACTTGTTACATCCCTAGTACCCAAATGGGATC
>JZKD02S1766602.1:56119-87861 GCA_000966675.3 Picea glauca | reverse complement strand
ACAATAATGAGTCATATTTACATCAAACACTATTGGGTCCATTACCCAAACCTTTGTGCTATGGGTCTTTCTTCAAGGGTTGACATCAATGACAACCAACCTTAATCAACAATTGCAGTGACATGAAAAAGTGAAAGAGGGGAAAAAGAGAAATTATACATGCACTTACCATCTTAAAGCTGTCATGTTGTTGAAGATAAAATAGTGTTGATGATCATTTGCAATGTTGTTTTCGATAAATACTCATTAGAATCATCTTCATCATTAGTAGAAGGATGATTAGGATGATTTCATTGATAAAAATAATATTGACATTTTGAGTGATGTGGCGCATAATGTGCATTATTTTTTTTTTACATAAAAATTACAATAAGATAAGCATATAATGGAAACTAATGTTAAAATATATGGAAGAAGTTTTTTACATGGAAACATTATTTGTGATTTTTTGTTTTTTACCAAAGCAACTTATTTTTCTTCATTGCTACCACCATCACCCTTTCCATCAACATATTCTCCATTATAATTATATTCATTGTTTCCTTCAATTTTATCTTTGTCATTATGTCAATCACCATTAATGAATCCTTAATGGATCCAATGTTGAAACTTAGAGTAGTAGAATGATATTATCTTTAGTGAAGATTTGATATAGATGCAGTGCATCACCTCCTTTCACCATTATATGCACAAAATGGGATTTCATTAAACATTATATCATTCAACACTAAACATACCTTATAAAAAAAACAAAAAACCCTTTCTCACCCATCTTTCACCCATCTTACTTATTAAAGAAACAAATATTTGATGGATTATTTAGTGAACTAAAACCTCTCTAAATAGATCCCTAGATTTTTTAATGACATTTGTGAAGATTTACAAGGAAACATGAACTCAAGGGTTACCAAAAAATGGCAAGAATGTTTGCAAGGAATTGAGTCAATGATTTATGTACCATGCCTTTATTAAAATTGAAATGAAAATCTATATGCATTGCTCATTATTCCTTCAAAAACAAACTTTTTGAGAGTAAAGTTGGGACCCCACCCATTGTTGCACATGACCATTGTTGTGTGCGTCCATATTTGGGAGCCCACCCATTGTTGCATGATACCATAGTTGGGAGTCATAGTGTTAGGATTAGGAAGAGCCCTCCCATTGTTGTCATCGATTTGGAGATCATTGTTCACACAACCAAGGGGAGCATGTGACCATGGAGATCGCTGTGAAGGGACGAGGAACACGAAGGAAACATGGAGGGAACACTGTGTAGGGCACACAGAGGG
This sequence comes from Picea glauca, assembly GCA_000966675.3. NCBI lineage: Eukaryota > Viridiplantae > Streptophyta > Pinopsida > Pinales > Pinaceae > Picea > Picea glauca. The sequence goes on along the minus strand of JZKD02S1766602.1, from coordinate 86,572 downwards.
CACACTGTGCAGGGAGGAGAGGTCACACATAAGGAACATGGAGGGTACTGAATCGAGGGCACACATAGGAGATACACTATGAGGGCACTGAGTTGAGGGCACACGGAGGGCACACGTGAGGGCACACGGAATGGTGAGTACCTCTATTCCCTTATATTTTTGTGTGATTGGAGTAGGATAAAAAGGTATGCAATATTGATATTCAAACACATGCCCTAAAGCCTTTTTTTTCTTTTCAAAACAACCTATTGAGTGCTAGTTGAACATAGACAATCAACTCAAGTCTTTTGGAACCCGAATTTACTCATGAAGTTGAGAAGCAAGGGCTCAACTTGTGGCCACATAGTATTTTAATACACCTTGACAACACAAATCATGGACTACCAAGCAAAGAAGGGTAAATGAAGAGAGTGAGCGACATGTATACAATGGCAGCTTCAAATGATCAACACTTCTTTCAAGAGGTTGGGTCATTAAATATATAATGAAATGAGGTCAGGGGAATCAAGAACTAGATCAATTCTTCAATGGAGATTCCAAATATAACTTTCAGATCTAAGAGGCCATGGCCATTGCAATATACAATATGAACTCCAATATGCAACCATAGTACAAAACATACAGTAAAACTCAGAAACTTGAAATAGGTATGGCTTTTGGAACATTGGGAATTAAATACTCATGAATAATGCATCATGCATGAGGCTGAAGGCCTTTTTTTTCCTAAGGGGAATTAAACCATTAAGTTACAGGATCAGAACAGTGACATAAATGAACTACTCATAAAAAAAATACAATCCAACCGGACTTGTGCAAATGGTAAGGAGGGAAATGCATGGGAGAAAAGAGATTGAAGTTCAAAACTCTATAAACACAACAACCCTGTCACTTATGTAATTATGCAACTATATGCAACTTATGTAACTATGAAACTATATTGCAACAATGCAACTTATGCAACTATGCAACAATGCAACTTATGCAACTATGCAACTATGCAACTATATGCAACTATATGACAATTTCGTATGCAACTATATGCAAATATGAAACTATATGCAACTATATGCAACTATGCAACTATATGCAAAAATGAAACTTATGCAACTATATGCAACTTATCGCCGGACTTGTGCAAATATAAATGAACTATAAATGAACTTCATCACAAAGACACAATCCAACCGAGCTTGTGGAAATGGTAAGGATGGAAATGCATGGGAGAAAAGATTGAAGCTCAAAACTCTATAAACACAACAACCTTGTCACTTATGAAACTATGAAACTATATGTAACTTAGGCAACTATGCAACTATATTGCAACAATGTGATGTAGGAGCATCTCTCCATGTCAACCATCCAGCTAGCCAGCCACGTCCGCAAATTAAAATTGCGCATTTAAGAGAGGCGTAGCCTCAGTTGAAATTTGAAATTCAATGTAATTAAATGATTAGGCCGGTGAGCCATGAAAGTCATGACTTTGTGCAGGCATTAGGTAGATCAGATTTAATTCCAAGAATGACTGAGATCTAGATCCGATCCTGGACTAGACAACCATTTTTTGTAATTTATTAGAGTAGGTGAACCTGGAGGGAAGCGCTAAGAGCCCTTCAAGTAAAAGAGACTTGAGATCTCATTTTGATATAGCTGAGTTAGAGTATGAGAGAGCCAGAGAGAGCTCGAGGAACACCATTGTAAAATACAGGCATTTGCCATTGTTAATATAACAGAGCAGTTTTTCCTGCATTATTTTTTCTTATATGCATGTCTGTGTGTGTTCCATATATATGATGCAAATGTATACTGTAGTTGTGCATTCTGTAGGAGTTCGTTTGATTTCAGGTTGAAGGTCTTTGAGGCTTCATACCAGGAGGGTGTGACAGAACGCTGAGGGTTCTGAGAGCCAGTTCACTGAGGATGCACTTCTGAACTATGAGGAGTCAGACAGAGGCGTGCCGAGGCACAGGACTGAAATCATCAACTTAGGAAGAAGACCTTTGAGGTTGCTGAACACCTCAGGAGGTAAGGCTGTGTGGCTGAGACACAATTGCAAACAAAACTTTGTTGTAATTTCTGTAGGACTCTGCCAAGTGGGCATTGAGCGTAAGCACGAGGTACTGAAGGAGAACTTTGTTGAGAGTTTGAAGATAGAAGTCAGAAACTCTAAGGAGTTCTGAGAAGCTCTGCCAGGTGGGCATTGAGTGTGTGTGTGCAAGGAGTTCACAGAGGAAGGAACTCTGCTGTGAATTCAGAAGACCAGAATCACTGAGAATTCTGAGAAGCTCTACCAGGAGGGAATTGAGCATGTGTACAGTGGTGCACAGGCGAACGAGAAGATATTCCGCCAGAAGGGCATCGAGAAAGTGTTCAGATAGGCATAGAAGGTGAAGAGAACTCTTTGAGTTCTGGGGCTAAAAGAAGAGTCCACTGAGGGACCTTTACTGGGTTGTTGAACACCCAGAGAGACTCAACAAGAGGTCGATGGAGAAAATAGTCAGCCAAGAGGTGTTGATTCTCCATCTGTGGGAGAAGGAAGGAAGACAAAATCCCTCAAGGGGTCTGAGCGTTCGAAGAAGCTCAGGAGGGACAACGTGGTATATGCGCGAAGACTCTACAGAAGGTAGAGGTCAAACCTCCAAAGAGTTAAGAAGAAATCTCAGGAAGAGAAGCATTTCATACGCGCATGAGGCTTGAATTCAAGGAGCTCGCAGAGGGGAGAGACAACAAAGGGAGAGACTTTTGAAAGAGAGAAATTCTCCCAAGTGCAGGGAAGAAAGCGCAGAAGCTCAGGAGGGGCATTGATAGCCGTTCGATCGGTAGGAGAACATATCTGGACCATCAAGGAGATTTACGTCCAAGAGGAGCCACAGCAGGTGGAAACTGGTGAGACGAGGATATGGGTCATTCGTTTGGGAGCAGATGTGTGTCACGAGATTACCCACCTCAGGAACTCGGGCACCGGAGGTCAGAAGAGGAAGATATTCAACTTCATGAGTGGCGATGAGGCGAGAGCTCCGTGTTGTGGGGCCTAGATGACGTCATCTCGGGATATCGGCACTCGAGAATGGTGTGGGGCCACAAGAGTCGGCAAGCGGATAGGTGGCACCTCGCATCTCGAGAGCTCGTAAGTGGAAGGGTTGAGAATTTTGTGTTTGAGTCGCGAGGCACGAGGGTGCGAAGTGGTGAAGTGGCGAGAGGATTGGGACCGTCCATTGAAGAGGACGCGTGGTAGAGATCGAAAGATCTCGCGAACTCGGGAGTTCGCCGAGTAAAATCCCAAGTGTGGGGTATTCAAATTCACGAGGACTTGAGGCATGAGAAGGAGATAATCGTTGGATCTAGATTGCAGGAGGACCATTGGATCCGCCCGTGGGATCGTATATCGAAGCCTTGGGAGAAAGGACTCGAGAATTTGGCCACAGGAATCACGAGGTTGCGAGAAAGAGATATCCCGACAGCTGGAAGGCAGTGTGGGCCATAACAGGCTAGCGAGTGGAATCCAGGTGGCATGAAGACCTCAGGATCTCGCCGTGAGAAGTCCTGAAATATTGGCATCATGATTCGCGATCCTGCGAGGTGCGAAGTCTCGGCGAGATAGAGACCATTGAAAGTTCAACTCTCATGCGCCTCGTCACTTCGGCACATCGGGTGTCGAGAGTTGGAAAATCAAGAGCTTGGTATAGTGAGTTGCGAGGTCGTGAGGGAGGTAAGGCCACGGTCGCGAAGGCGTAGTCGTATGTGACTGGAGCTAAGCTCAGGAGGGATCACGTGTGAAAGGGAGCTCATCGCAAATCAGGGATTCGAGAGGACTGTGACTCTCGACAGTGGGAACCACGAAACCCTGAACCCCGATACTTAAGTCGGGGATAACCTCGATAAAGTGCGGAAGGCCGAGGGGTTTGAAATAAGGACCTGGGGATCGGGTATTTTTCCCAGTGATTCCACTCAGGAATATAAGGAGCAAATTAGGCTCGAAGAGGGGATTAGAAGTGATCCTGAGAGTAGGAGTGTGCGACAAGGTGGGGTAGTGTGGTCACGAATTCCCACTGCGTCACAATACAACTTATGCAACTATGCAACAATGCAACTATGAAACTATATGCAACTATATGCAACTTATGCAACTATGCAACTATATGCAACTTATGCAACTATGCAAATATATGCAACTTATGCAACTATATGCAATTATATGAAAATTTCGTATGAAACTATATGCAAATATGAAACTATATGCAACTTTATGAAAAAATGCAACTTATGCAACTATATGCAACTTATCGTCGGACTTGTGCAAATATAAATGAACTATAAATGAACTACTTATCACAAAGACACAATCCAACTAGGTTTGTGCAAATAGTAAGGAGGGAAATGCATGGGATAAAAGAGATTGAAGCTCAAAACTCTATAAACACAACAACCCTATCACTTATGCAACTATGCAACTATATGCAACTATGCAACTATATTGCAACAATGCAGCTTATGCAGATATGCAACAATGCAACTTATGAAACTATGCAACTATATGCAACTATATGACAATTTCGTATGCAACTATATGTAAATATGTAACTATATGCAACTATATGCAACTATGCAACTATATGCAAAAATGCAACTTACACAACTATATGCAACTTATGAAACTATATGCAACTATATGGAACTTTGTGCAACTATATTGCAACTTATGCAACTACATGTGCAACTATATGAAACTATATGCAAAGATGCAACTTATCCAACTATGCAAATATATGCAACTTTATTCAACAATGCAACTTATGCAACTATATTGCAACAATTTCGTATGCAACTATATTGCAACAGTTTCGTATGCAACTATATGCAACTAGGCAACTATATGAAACAATGCAACTAGGCAACTATATGAAACAATGCAACTTATCATGTTTTTTAGTGACTATATGCAACTATATGCACCTATATTGCAACTATATTGCAACTATATGCAACTTATGCAACTATATGAAACTATATTGCAACTATATGCAACTATACTGCAACAATTGTGTATGCAACTATATGCAAATATGCAACTATATGCAACAATGCAACTTATCATGTTTTTTAGTGACAATATGCAAATATATGCAAGTTTATGCAACAATGAAACTTATGCAACTATATGCAACTTTATGCAACAATGCAACTTATGCAATTTTATTGCAACTATATGCAACTATATTGCAACTATATGCAACTATAAAATTGTGTTGGTACCACAAACGTATATTGGCACAATAACTTATCTTCTTGTTTTAATGAGTGTAGGTACCACCAAATAGGTATCTGTCAGATCTATCTTCCTCGAGTGATGATCAAGATATACTAAGAGAGGTTGAAAGTGAGACGTGTTGTACTAGATCTACCGGTTCTAGATCAACTAGATCTAAAAAGATAAGGAAAATATTTCATATACGCATGCAATTTTTTATTGCCAACAGAGGGTCATGTAATTATAATGATGAGAGCATAGGTGACATTGAGTTTCCCTTGAGGTAGAAACATCTATTGCAATGATGGGAACCTAAGGAGCTACCTGAAGTGCACATAGATTTCTTCATCCGTGGGAGGATGTATCACATTGCTCCTTCGTCCTTACATGGATTGGGGTTATTTTCCATGGATGGCATAAAGGTCGGCTATGGAACTGTAACTGAATTGATGGAGTATGTCATACCATTATACAAATAAAATTGTTGGTTGATGTTGGTCCGATATACACGAAGTATGCGGAGATACGAAGTTGCCGCAAATTATGTACAACTTGTAGATAACAATAAAAATAAAGGGGCAACTATGTATATTGATGGAAGGCTAAAAGCTAATGGAAACATTGGGGGATTTATAAATAGTACATGGCCAGTGGAAAAAACTAAGAAACTGAATTGCATATTTGAGGGACGCGAAGGAAATCGTATATTTGTATGTGCAACAAAAACAATAGTTCCACGTGAAGAGTTGTTCATCGATTACAACTTAAATTGAATAGATGGGGGGGTGTGGCTATGGTGGTAAATATATTACATACCATTCAACTCAACCTTTGATAAATCATTGTTACAATTTATCGCTGCAATATTTCAATTTTTTACTGCAGATATTTCATTTTTCATTATTTATTTTCTGATATTACTTCAATATTTCATTTTTTAACGTTACAATTACAATTCATAACTCTTGTTGATTAATTTATTGTGTCAACATCTATCCAGGGTGATCGTGAGATATCATAGGCTACATCTGTCCAAGGTGACCATGGAAAGGTACTCATTGTGCCTCAGCAGGTAAATGTTAAATACAGTAACAACTTATGACTACAACTAAATTTAGAAATTTCATTATTATTTTTCTGATATTACTGCAATATTCCATTTTTTTAATGTTACAGGTGAATTTCATAACTTTTGTTGATTGATTTATGGTGTCAACTTCTATCTAGGGTAACCATGGTAGAAAATCACCTGCTACATCTGTCCAAGGTGACCGTGGAAAGACACCTGTTGTGCCTCACCAGGTAAATGTTAAATACAGTAACAACTTATGACTACTACAACAACTAAATTTCTGAAATTTCATTAATTTTTTTCCGATATTACTACAATATTTCATTTTTTTAATGTTACAGGTGAATTTCATAACTTTTGTTGATTGATTTATTGTGTCAACATCTGTCCAGGGTGACCATGGCAGAAAATGACCCTCTACATCTGTCTGAGGAGACTGTAGAAAGGCACATGTTGTGCCTCACTAGGTAAATGTTAAATAAAGTAACAACTTATGACTACAACAACTAAATTTCTGAAATTTTAATATTTTTTTATGATATTACTCCAATATTTCATTTTTTCAATGTTACAGGTGAATTTCATAACTTTTGTTGATTGATTTATTGTGTCAACATCGGTCCAGGGTGACCATGGCAGAAAATCACCCGCTACATCTATTCGGGGAGACCGTGGAAAGGCACACGTTGTGCCTCACTAGGTAAATGTTAAATATAGTAACAACTTATGACTACAACAACTAAATTTATGAAATTTTAATATTTTTTTTATGATATTACTCCAATATTTCATTTTTTAAATGTTACAGGTGAATTTCATAACTTTTGTTGTTTTATTTATTGTGTCTTCTTTTCTCCAGGGTGACTTTGTCCGCAAATCACCCTCTACATCTGTTTAGGGTGACCGTGCGTTTGCCTTTGACCAAGTTTTGAGGAACACTTGGTCATATTTGACTGTTTTTGGACTTGGACAGACTGTCAAAGATGGAGCGTCAGGCGAAGAAGACATCATGGGCTCTCGGCCCACTTTTGGGGACCTTTTAGGGGTTTGGGTTAATGTAGTGGGAAAGGGATGTCGTCCCATGAGTTTACCCATGTTTTAGGCCTATTTTGTAAAGTATAAATAAGTAGCTAAGCAATGTAAGAGAGGGAAAAAAGAAGAGAAGCTAAGTGCTAGTAATGGCTTTGTGTATATTATGTGACCAACTTGTAGAGCTGAGTGCACGTGTTGTAAGTGCTGAGTGCACGGATTGTAAAAAGGCTCTGTGCTATATCTACTCGGGGAAGGAGGATCTAGGGAGGTGTGTGAAAATATCCTGTCCTATGCGGAGTACAAGTGTGAGCTTTGTGTTGTAACCTGATTGACCAAAGCTAATAAATAAGAAGAGGACTTTGTGGACGTAGCCCCAAGGTGGGGGTGAACCATGGTAACTCTGTGTGTTATGCTTGGTGCTTCGACCTAATGTGTTGGTTTCTTTCCATGTCTTATTCTTTGATATGATTAGTCTATGTGATTTGTTATGATACTCTTAGATAGATCCACTTTGCTTTGTGATTATTAGATGTATGGGTGTAGATCTGACATATATGAAAGTGTTGAGTGCTAAACCATTTTGTTGTTGCTAAGTGCTAACTTAACCTAGATCCAAGTGAATGCTATGGTGCTCTGTGCCATCTACAGAGTGCCTTGAGGGTTAAATACTGATGAACGATATTTGCTAAAGTACTTGATAAGAGTAAGAATCATAGATCTGTGTCTCAGATAAGATTGCAGACACCTGAGTCTTGCAACCACCCCTGCTTCTACCTTGGGTGAAACTTCATCTACTTTGCAGGTGTTGCCGAAAAGGCCGGTAGTTAGGGTTTTGTTGGTGCGTTGTTGAAGCGTTGAACCCTGGGTTTTCCCCTGTGCCAACAAATGGTTCCGTTGCTGGGACCTGAAACTGTGATTGCTAGGAACTGAGGAAGAAGAAACTTTGTGCAAAAGGAAGCTCTGTGCGTAGATCTGTCACCCTAGTGTGCATATTTTTACTCGAACTGTGAAGATTTGTGCCAGGAATAAGGTCAGATATGAAGAAAGAAATATTAGATCTAAATAAAAGAAGCGAGATTTAAATGCTCTGTGCTCTAAGAAAAGTAAAATCAGAAATTTCTGAAAGAAAGAAGTTAGATCTGCAGAAAAGAGGTAAGATCTGTAAGTTTTGTTCTCTAATAAAGGTAAGAATAGTCAAAAGTTCTTAGATATGGAAGATTTGTGCTCTGTAGAAGTAAGATAAGTGAATTTTTTTTTGTTTCTAGAGCATAGATCTAGGTATGTTTGATAGATTTCATCCTATCTTAAAAACTAGGGCATTAATAAATGATAGGAAGTTTCATATGCATAGATATGATAAATATAATAATAGATATGTTATACCTACATATCACAAGAATGCCTGGACTAACAAGTGGATGTAGGATCCTAGAAATAAATTTTGCAGGCTAGCCACTATGATCCTAGTGTGCATTACAAGAAGAGTTGGAGATCATTGAAGAGAAAGAGAGGATTAACTCTTTGTTATAGTTGCAGAAGACCAGGACATCTTGCTAAAGAATGCCCTGGGAGAAAACCTAGTTGTATTTGTTGCAAAGCTTTGGACCATGATGTCTTGGATTTCCCTAGAATGATCTCTAAGTTGGAAAGGATGAATCTGAATCAAGAATACTAGAAGATAGATCCAGAAAAGGCATAAACCCAACAAGAATCAGAGAAAATATTAATACGGATAAAAGAAACCTTGAAGGAACATAAAGATGTTTGATTACCAGAGATCTTCAAAGAAAAGGATCAAGTCAAAGAAAGAATAGGGGACTTTGACATTGACTGTATTCTTGATGAAGAAACACAAGTGAACATTATGCCAGAAAGAACTTGGGAAGCTATAGGAAAGCTTGCCTTGATCCCTTCCCTAGGAGGAACAAGTTTATTCAGAGGAAAGCTAGTAAACCTATGTGGAAGGCTCACCTAGATACTTATGACTGTTAATGGAACTTCGACAGAGGAAGACTTTTAAATTATTAAATTTATTGAAGACAATGCCCCGTTTACCATTCTCATAGGAAAACCTTGGATTGATAGAGAACAAGATAGATGAGAAGAGGAAGAAGAAGTTTTGGAACAGAAGAAGAAAGAGTTAAAAGACTTTATGACTAGAAGGGTCGTGCACTTGATTGAAGAAAAAAAGAGTCAGTCATAGATATTTAATACTAGAAACCTTGATGTTGAGGCTAAGAGAACACTAGAGGATCCAAAGAAGATTGAGTTACCTATTTTCAATACATAAGAAGTATTACCCAGAAACCCTAGGAAAGAATTTCAACAGTGCGAAGAAACTATGACCATAGAAGGTAAGCATCAGAATGGTAAAAGCATTACTGAGACAAAGCTCACTGGGAAGAAGGCTAGAAAGTTAAGAAAGAAAAGGGATAATACTGTAAGGTTACAAGAGGTTCTACAGAATACTTCGCAGAAAGAAAAATTGCAGAATTTGAGCTTTTCCGAGATATCAGAACAATGACATAGAGTACTTCGCCATGACGAAGCAATATAGCCATTGGGGATGATATATCCATTTGAATTCTACTCTGAATGGGCAGAAATAAATAAAGGTTCATCATCCAACCATTGAAAAACGCCATAACGGGTTGAACATGAGTTAATGAAGGATCATACTCATTGTAAGTAGACCATTGCTAAGTTTCCCTACTTAGTCCATCGTGCCACGCATTGAGAATACTTTTTTCTAAGTGATAATTTGAGCACGAAACTTGAGATTAATTCACCTTAAGATCATTTCCTTGTCCCATATTATTCATTGTAGTCCCTGAATTATTTTCTCACTCGAGCTAGCTGACCCAAGCTTGTATGTCGGACGAGCTCAGTGCTACTGAGAAAGAAGTTGAAGAAGTTTTAATTGAATTAATGACTGAGAGAGTCATGTCAGAGTGAGGAGTGTCTACAGGTGTACATGCATCATTTTCGGGATCATTACCATCTTCCCCCTCCACTGCTAGAGAAAGTTTCAATTGCTAGCAGAGCAACTTGACGTGCAGAAATGAGTTCACAAAGCACTTTGCTCTGTGACAGTCATTGAAGTGAAGATTGGGGAATGTGTCCCTCAGCAGGGGACACAACTTGAAGAAGTAATCCAACAACTTCAACAGTGCATCGCATATCTGGAGCTTCGTACCATGCCTGAGACTCCCCAAGAAGTCAGATATCTAAGGGAGGCAACTGCCCATAGCGTAGTTGACAGGTTAAAAACCTTGGCTTTGGAATGTAAGAAGTTGAACGCTAGAAGCACCCAGACTTATGAGAACCTCACAGAGAACCAAGAATTGCAGATATTAGAAATCTCCAAGAAGCAAAGCAACATGTAGATAAACTATAGGGGCAGCTAAAGGCCTTGACCCCAGTCGAAAGAATGAAGTGATTTCCAGAACAACGCACCGCCCAACAATAGGTACACATGCTACAAAGTAAAGTGATGTAAGTCTCTCAATGACTTCAACCCCTCCAAGAGAAAGCATGCCAATTGTTCACTGAATTTGATATCTAGCCAACTGAGCTTGAACAGTTTTTCATCACTGTAGAACAGTGTATGGAAGAACCAGTAAATGACACAGTGATCTAGGAGTTCACTGAGAAAGAGGTTGTCGCACTACAGTAGGTTGAAGTATCTCAGGCGAAGCTCAAGAAATTTGAAGTGGATTTAATCAGACCAGAGTGACTCGGGACGAGTCACAGGTGAGTGTTGGGGGCTTGTTGGCCCTTGACCAAGTTTTGAGGAACACTTAGTCATATTTTACCATTTTTGGACTTCGACAGTCTGTCAAAGATGGAGCTCCAGGTGAAGTAGAGATCACAGGATATCGACCCACTTTTGGGGACCTTTTAGGGTTTTAGGTTAATGTAATGGGAAAGGGATGTCGGCCCATGGGTTTACACATGTTTTAGGCCTATTTTGTAAAGTATAAATAAGTATCTAAGCAATGTAAGAGAGGGAAAAAATTAGAGAAGTTAAGTGCTAGTAAAGGCTTTATGTATATTTTGTGACCGACTTGTAGAGCTAAGTGCAAGTACTGTAAGTGCTGAGTGCATGGATTGTAAGAAGGCTTTGTGCTAGATCTACTTGGGGAAGGAGGATTGAGTGAGGTGCACACAAATATCCTATCCTATGCGGAGTACAAGTGTGAGATCTGTGTTGTAACCTGATTGACCAAAGCTAATAAAGAAGAAGAAGAATTTGTGGACATAGCCCCAGGGTGGGGGTGAACCACGGTAACTCTTTGTGTTATGCTTGGTGCTTCAACCTAATCTGTTGGTTTCTTTCCATGTGTTATGCTTTGATATGATTAGTCTATGTGATTTTCTATGATACTCTTAGATAGATCCACTTTTCTTTGTGCTTCTTATATGTATGGGTGTAGATCTGACATATATGAAAGTGTTGAGTACTAAACCTATTTTGTTGTTGCTAAGTGCTAACTTAACCTAGATCCAAGTGAATTCTGTGGTGCTCTATTCCATCTGTGGAGTGCCTTGAGGGTTAAATACTGATGAACGATCTTTGCTAAAGTACTTGCTAAGAGTAAGAATCATAGATCGGTGTCCCAGCTAAGGTTGCAGACACCTGAGTCTTGCAACCACCCTTGCCTCTACCTTGGGTGAGACTTCATCTACTTCGCAGGTGTTTCCAAAAGGGTCGGTAGTTAGGGTTTTGTTGGTGCGTTGTTGAAGCATTGAACCCTGGGTCTGCCCCTGTGCCAACACCATGGAACGACACCTGTTGTGCCTTAGCAGGTAAATGTTAAATATAGTAATAACTTATGACTAAAATAACTAAATTTCTCAAATGTTAAAGTTCATCTCATTAATTTTATTCATCAATGTATTGTGGCATGGTCAACATGGGAAGGCTCCCACTGAGGATATTGATGAGGATGAAATACTTCAACCTGCTGCAGTGCGACAACCTCTTGCTATTCCATTCGCACAGGGTGGAATGACCAAGATAGAAAAAAGAAAGATGATTTAATAGACCACATGGTATACTTGTTGGGCAACACTTTCAACAAGAAAGTGGTTACAAAGTTAGATGACGATAATTTAAAATATAGCAGGGCCCAGTATAGGGATAAATTGCAATTAGACCTCAAGCATGAACGCCCTCCCATGGTTCCATAGAAAGAGTGGAAGGCCCTGATAGAGGATGCAAAGGAGAACTTGTTTAAAAAACAAGGAAGACATCCATGAGCTGGTCAAGCAAGGTACAACACATGTCATATTATCTGTGAAATATGATCATTTATGTTTTAAGTAACAATTTCAATATCTATTTTTTTTCAAAAATTCCATATGTAGGCTACCAGACACCTCCAAAGAAATCAAGGCCAGAGTGGAAAAAAACGAGCAGCATAAACTAGGCTAGGGTGGCTATGGAAAACTAAAATCTTGAATCATAAGATTTAAATGATTAACCGTTGTTAATATTTATTTAACAATAGAAAACAAATATATATTTTTGTTATTGGTATTTTTAATGGTGTTATGCATTGCAGTTAAATATGTTTGACACTGTTGCCACCGAGGAGGACCTAAAGAATGGTTACAAGCACAATTTTAAAAGTGTGATTGAATATAGAAAAGGATTGGGCCAGACTCCTATATCCCCAGCCACGCAGGTAAATAAAATGAATATGGAAACCACAATAGCATGCTTGTAAAGTCTATTCATATTTTATTATATCACCCTTAACTAAGTATTTATGCTTTTTTTCAAGAAACAATGCTACCACAACAATGAATCTAGTGGTATTCAGCAGACACCATGTCATACAAGGGTGCACAGGTCGAATGATAGTGGGGAGCAGAGTACCCATTCTGGTATGTATGCTTCAAAATTATAAATATTTGCTATGATTGTAGATATTTATTTCCTGACTTATACTTATATGTTATCTTCTCAAAATTGAAGAGCATGTAGATCCAGAGGGTGAAATGCGAGAGGAACCAAGTGGACAAGAAATTAACGCACCAACTGTCATAGCTACATAGACAGGTAAAGAGAAATAGTGTAATGTTAATCAAAATAATGAATTAGTTATTTCAATTATATTTCAACATATTGATATGATCATTTTCGTTGTTGTAGTTCACGACCCTGCATAGATGCCTCGACACCCTTCTCAGCAACATACCAGAAGTATGGTACATGAGTGCATGGAAACACAAACAATAGAAGGACAGGGCACATGAAATACAATGTCCTTGGATGATTATGATACCCCAATTGTCAATTTTATGAATGTAAAAAAACCTAAATCAAACAAAAATTAGATGTATAAATTCATGACTTGTATTTGGATGTTTATCGATGTTTATATGTTTATATGATTCAATGTTTATATGTTCATATGTTTATATGTTCATATGTTTTTATGAATATCCTAGTTATGCATAAATGTCTATATGTTTTCTATATAAACAAAATCATTTGTTGGGTATGGGGAATTCAGAGCGATGTGAGGGGGGGAGGGGCCATATGAGCTTCCACCTTCACGTGGTTGGCCCTATTCAGTAGAGAATAACCTATTCTCGAAACAAAGAGAATCTCATTAAGGTATGCGACCACTTAAGTTTATTCTACATTATTTTACATAACTAAATGCATGTTTATTTGCTTATATATTATTTACTCATATAAATAATTTGTCTTTTATGATTCATGCAGGTCTTGGTGATGGAAATGAATCTCGTGGACAACTCTTATCAAGTTGTATGGGCTAATGGATCTGGCGAAAGGACAATGATAAGGTAAGGTTTTTTACGTGTTTTTTAAAGTAGGCTTTATACTAGTAAAAGTTCACAATCCTCATGAAAGGATATAATTTCATTTTTGGTAGACAAGCATCGGTATTTTAAACAAATTATGAATCATAGACTATGGGAAAAAACTTTTTTTGTATTCTTACATTGACCAATACAACTATAACATATTTTTAGTACAAATTCTTAACCATGCACAGGCACACACATATATGAACCCTAAGTAAACAAATGATAGAATATAAAGGGAGAATATGTACTGATAGGAGTGAATGAAGATAATAATATGAATAATGGAGTGGAGAGTGCACTCTAGCCTTGAATTGAATGATACTTGCATCCAACATGTCTCATTGTAATGTATGTTGTGATAGTTGTGTATTCTCACTATAATGTGTGTTTCTATGTCCATCATGGGATTCCCAGAGCACCACCTATCATTCATGATCCAACACATAGTAGTCAAGAATCCCATCCATTGCTAATGTGTGCAAGTATCGTATGATTAACTAATAATTTGTATCCTTAATTATGAGCTATCAATATTTACTATCACCATATTCTTCTAGTGCATGTATATTTATATTTGAAGTTGGAAATATTAGTGAAGAATTCAAGAACTACTTCCATGCAAAATATATCTATATTCAATACTTTATGAGCTATCCCAACATTGTTCCAATTATGGATTTTCGAGAAGTGATTAGGTCCCACATTTTATTTACCTAGTTTAACCACCACTTCAAAATCAAACAATCAAAATAGTAGCAAACATTGATGGAATCAACCTTCCAACATTGTATTGTTAACCAAATACTTGACCACTAAGTTATCAATGGAAAACTTGAAGGACTGCTCCAGAAGATAGTACTTGAACACTAAACATTAGTTGTTTGATTAAACACTAGTGGATCTTTAATCTCTACATGAATCCACTTAATGGAATTTGGTAGTGTGCATATTTTTGTCAATTAATTCTCATACTCCCTAGGCGGCCCAAAAGTAATGGACACTTTGGAATAAATGACATAGGAGAATATTGTTTTCAAATTTCTGTGATGACAAAATGACACCAACTGTGGATTCTCTGGAAAATGAATTTTAAATAGGAGAATACTATTCTCCAACTCAACTTTCCACTAGCAGTTGGATTAATGTAGTCTTCCAACTATCCTATCATGAGATTAATGTAGTCTTCCAACTCCCCTAATCATCCAATACTTCTTCTATCTATTTAAAAAATGTATTTCCCTACATTAGATCCAATGGATATACCATCCAATAACCCTTCTTAACAAATGACATCATTATCAAAATCCAAATCAATCCATTACAATACTAGGTATGGATAATTGTCATCTACTATGTCAATGAACTCAAAGTAAGGATAAATATTTACACAATCGAGATAAAATTCCATCTCTCCAATTTGACCATGGGGAAAATGTGTGATTGGTTCAACAACTACCACTAGATCAACAAGTGGGCCCAATTTGGTACTTCGGTGTCATTACTTCAAAATCGTCGTTGTACGAGATGTCGTTACTGCAGCTGTCGCTACTCCTGTTGTTGCTACTCTGGTGTCATTACTTCAAAATTTATGTTGTACGAGATGTCGTTACTACAACTAACACTACTCCTGTTGCCTCTACTCTTATTGTCGATACTTTGGGTGTCGTTACCTCAAAATTGTCATTGTACGAGATTTCATTACTGCATCTTCCTCTACTCCTGTTGCCACTACTCCGGGTGTTGTTACTTCAAATCACCACTATATGAGATGTCTTTACTGTAGCTGTCGCTACTCCTGTTGTCGCTACTCCAAGTGTCATTACTTCAAAATATCCAATGTACAAGATGTCATTGCTGCAGTTGCCACTACTCTTGTTTCCGCTACTCCGATTTTCGCTAATCTAGGTGTTGTTACTTCAAAATCGCCACTATACGAGATGTCAATACTACTATTTTCGCTACTCAGATTTCTGCTAATCTAGTCTCTACTACTCCAGGTGTTGTTACTTTAAAATCATTGTTGTACCAGATGTTATTACTCCAAGTTGCTTCCACTCCAGGATTCGCTACTCTTTCGTTGTTGCTACTTTAGTCACCACTAATCTTTGGTTTCCGCTACTCCTACCGCTTCTATTTTGGTTTGCAGTTACTCTTCTACACTCCCACCAACATGGATACCGACACTTCAACTTCCACCACTTCTGATGTCGTTGCTCGAATCGACGTTGTCATATTCTGCGACTCTAGATGACGATATTCCTGCGATGATGCTTCTGCATAACATGTGAGTCACCAGGTATGTCCTCAGCCAAATTTAATGGATTTGGGTAGTATTTCACATGGTATAAACATTCATGCCTGAGGATGGTCTTAAGTTTAAGTTTGGGGGATATTTTATGTCTTTTCCCAAAGAGTCATCATTACCCTCTTTAATCACACGATTTCACAATCATTACTTAAAACTTTCCGACGTCGTTGTACGCATAGAGATTGGACACGCCCACCAAACCATTAATAATCCACCAAGCTATTAAATTCTCTATCATATCATCATCATTACTTACCTGCCACATCATTTAATTTTTTATTGTTTTTTTAAATCCATGACTCTTTCCACAACACATTTTCCACTAAACTATTTTTCCTGTTGTTTCTCCTTAACTGGTCGTCGATACTCCTCGACCAGGAACAATTGATGAAACATAATGGGTGGTGGAGAAGTAAGGTATGAGCCAAAAAATACTACACAAGTTTGTTGAAATCCGAAAGTCTGGCAAATTTTCCAAAATGCAGGTTGGGACGTGTATTTCGAGAGGTTACAGGGTTTCGATGCAGACATTACAACATAATTTGCCCAAAATTTGGACATCCACTCCTCCACGATCTACAGATTAAAAATCAGAGTCACAAAGGAAACCATTGCAGCAGCTAGTGGGTTGCCAATATCCAGTCAGCGATGGTTTTTTCGGAAAACACCACTCTCGGAATTTCCATAGTTATTTTTGCGTGAAAGTGAAGAAGTAAAGTTGAAAGGGAAAGGATATGAACGGAATTATCTATCACCTCCATGGGCCAAGGTAGCACTATTTTTCATAAGGTATGTGACATGCGAAGGTCGCCCCTCTACCATTTACAAATATCATCTCAAATTGCTCACATCTCTGCATTTCCAACAATGCATAAACATGCCCTATTTTCTATGTAATAACATTCAGAGGATGGCACGAGCTGCTCAATGCTCATGCCATCCACTCAAAACCCTCACAAATCATGGCCTTGTTAAGCTACTAGTCATGCATGCTCTAGAGAAAAGCCCTGTGAGTTGGCCGCAATTCATACGACTTTCGAAAGAGGAATTGGCAGAACTTATCCCAGAAGTAGCAGAAACCCTAGTAGATAGAGAAGGGCTGAGCAAGTTAGTAGAGGCTTCCGAAACTATTCCAGAAGGGTAGAGAACGAGTGCTAATACACAAGAATCAACCTCGGACGAAGATGAGGAAACAGGGAAACCATCAATAGAAGTTAGAGAAGTTGGGGAAATGAGGTAGGTCATTAACCTGGATTCAGAAGAAGAGGAAGCAAAGGGTTCTATTCCTCAAAAACCTTTTCCTGAACAAGAAAGAGATGTTCCTACTCCCTAAATAGATGAACAAGAAAGAGATGTTGCTACTCCCTCAGCAGATGAAAAATAAAGAGACGCTAATATTCTACCTGCAAATGATCATGAGATGGATGTTGATACCCCTTCGTCTGATGAGCAGGAGAAGAGTATTGTTACTCCTCCAATCTATGAAAAATAGGTAACTGACGTTGTTACACAAGAACCAACGTTAGAAAATTTTGAATTTCATGTCTATGAAGATGGTGCAGCTACTCCTCCCATCAGTGAGCAGGTAATGACTGACGTTGTAACATAAGAACTAGTGTTAGAATAAGTCATTCCTGAAAACCCTATTTTTGAAGACACAACAGGTACTCAAAATTGTGAGCAAGAAATGACTGACGTTGTTACACAAGAACCAGTGTTAGAGAATGTTGCTCCTAAAAACCCTGAACCAAAGTTGGGTGCTACTAGTCCAGGAGAAGTGCGAGTTAAACAATAGCCATGCATAGAGGTTGTAGGAAATGAAGCTCATAATGAGGTTCCTCCTAGGGGATGGGCTAAGGAAATTCCTGTCAAATAGGAATTTGTCGAATTTTTTGCAAGGAGAAGAACCCTTATTCAAGAACGTTATAGGACAACCTTTAGAGAAAGTCTGCAATTTAGGATTGAGAATGCCAAGCTAAATAAGCAAGTGCTTTGCCTGAAGAAACGAGCACAAAGATCTAATAACCAAGGAAGCAGTGAGGAGAAATGTCAAGGAGAGTATTTCAACAGCTACCCAAACTGTCGATACTCCCACAGTATCGGTAGCTACTCAAACTCTCGATAATCCCAGAGTAACAAAAGCTACTCAAAATGAGTTGGTGTTGCATACAGTAGCTACTCAGATTGAGCCTATCTTTCACACCTCTATAGTACCAGCAGCCACTCAGACTGATCCTATTTTTCACACTTCCGTAGTAACAACATCTACTTAAGCTGAGCCAATGACAGATACAACTGAAGCTGAGGTAGTTTTGTTGAAATATGAGATACAGAAGTGGAAGAGAACTGTAGCCGAGTTTCAACATGAGTTGTCCCTTCTTTAGTGCACCTAAGGACATTGAAAGACATAAGGGAGAAGGCTGTTAGAGTCATTGTTGACTATGAGGAAAAGTTGGAAGAAGAGAACAACAAGGGAAAGAATCATAAGGAAAAGATAACATATATAGAGGCACATATACAGAGGTTAAGAGATGTCAAACATGAGATGTATGATATCATCTAGCAGGTAGTAACGCATCGCTCCCCTTCTCTCAGTTATGCACAATTCCTTCATGAACAATATTTATTTTTATGTCTGGAATGTATCCACCAGGAGATGGTTTATAATATTAAATACCCCATGCAGTTTCTTAGGACCTTGAAAATTTATGACATCCTCACACAACATCTCATGTGTGAACTGTACATGCACAACTACCTGCTAAGAGATGATAAAAAATTCAATATGGTTCCTTATGTGGGAGATGTCCAATTGAGGGCCTTTCTTTCCTACACCATTAACCAGGTGAAGTGGAAGAAGGCACTTGATTCTTTCAAGGAAAATTAGGTACACAGACCCCTCTAGGTTAGAATGGATAAATTTCAAGTTGATCATATCATCCACAAACATAACTATTTCAGACAGATTCCCAACTAGCCACAGAATATCGAAACTACACAACAATGGTGTGTTGATCTTTGCATAAAACAATTGACTTATTGAAAAGAAGAGGCACTTGAAACCTATGACCATAGATGGGCCTTATCACCACCTACTGTCAGGGATCATTTGGGGCTCCCAATTTTTGTAGATCCATGGAAAGAATATCCAAGTATATAGGATGTATGCGGTTTTGTGGAGTTCGATGGCTAGGTTTGAGATTTCCATTCCCCATCATTTGGATGCCACTTGATCAATATCAACCTGATTACGAGGTACAAAGAGAATGGTGGAAGGATATAATATTGACTGGGGGATATAATTTTCCAGGGACAGATATGGCTGAGGCATATGACATAATAGAACTTCAAGCCCAGTATCAAGGTTCCAACCCAGATCTGCTAAAGCGACGACCTGCATGAGGACATGCATGTGACTAAAGTTTGGGGGAGATGTGTGTAACCACAAGGGTAAGACTGAACCTCTATTATGTCATTGTGTGTATTAGTTAAAAAATGTTAGAGACTGGTTGGGGGTTTACCAAAGAGAATCACTAATCTCTGAAATCTCATAGGAACAGAGAAAACATAGTCTGGAAATATGATGCGATTAAGGATGCAGGGCAGTCTACAGGTTGAAGGTGCAAAAGAGGACCTGTTCCATGGTCCAACATTAGGTTCTGTTAATCGGTTCATACTTTGTGTATTTTTAGGAAGAGATGTTACCCTAATCTTGGGACGCTTTGTACTCCACAAATTGTATAAAAGGCTGAAGAGAGATAGAGAATGGATTATCCAGTCAATCAACTAGCTAGGAGTTGTCTTGTATGAAGAATAAAACCTATGCAATCTTGTTTTATTTAATGAAAATGGAGTTTCTTCTGAGTTTCTGAGTTTTCATTGTAGTTAGTTCACCACAACCCTGATTGGGGAGTTGGGCCCACTCTTCTAGTCAGGTGTTGTCGGCTTATGATATAGTTTTGTTTTAATTTTGTGTGGAATCTATTATATCTGTGTGTTCTACTTCATTTACAGTTATCCTGCTTCATTTGAATGTTACAGTTATTTATGTTTAAGCACCAATAATCTAGTTTCTTTTCTTTATTTTACTGCAATGATTTTTTACTTACATGATCAATATTGAAAGAAGCACAGTCTGCACATACACTTCACGGTAGCCTGTAAAACATTCAGGCCCCTAGGTTGAAAAATTAAATGTATTAGGTGGTAAATATAGATGATATACCGTACCCAAYAGTGAGGATATAAGTAATTCCTTTCAATATACCCCACTACATAATAATTATAAAATCATGGTGGGAGATGATCCCTCGCTTACCTCTTCATAACTTTGCAAATCTAGAAGGTTGCAGAGATCATCACTTGTTGATTATAAATGACCAGTGACTATCATCGCATGTTTTCTCCTATCTTCCATGTGAAGACCCTAAAAAAATTCCTAAATCCCGAGAAAGAAACGTATTTTGACTTTCATCTTCTGTCGGATTCCCTTCTGGAATGTAGGGTGAAAATTAAGACTATAACATATACTTCTAGCTATTCTACTTCCCACCAAATTGCATTAATCCAAGTGAAATATTTGTTATCTCCCCTTCATCATGTGTGATTCCTACTCATTTATAGTGGTATGTGTTACCATTTGTTGGAATTAATGTGAGTACCCCGACTTCAACAAGTGAAATCATCCTTCATTTAGGGTGGTGTGAGAAACCATCACCTAGAGTAGTGTGATCACCCTTCATTTCAAAACATTGTGATCACACTAACTTGATTTGATGTGAACTACCCTTCGAGCTAAACATTTCCACTTCTCTTCATTTATATGGTATCATGTACCTGCATTTGAATAGGGTGAGATACCTTTACTTGAATAGGTGTAAGTGTCTTTGTTTAAACAAGTTCTCCATTGTTGTGATCTACCAATCTTTCAAAGCGTTACAACTTTTTTCATGGGAACAACTTTGATTTATTTCATTCATATGAGTGTGAGTAACCTTCATTTTTTTGGTAAGGGAATGACTCAACCACAAGGCTACAATTTCCTCATCCAAAAAGATACAAACATAGTTGTTGAAAGAGTGTGAATTCCTTTAACCTCATGCTATGATTATCCCTTCACATTAATAGGTTAAATTTGATATTCAAGGTAATTATTGTGACCAATATATATTAATATCGATTAATGGTTGTGAGTGCATTGAAGTGGATAAGTGAAGGGTTGGCCCACTCTCACAAGCATAGTGATAGATTAAAAAAAAACACATCTCCCATATTGTCCCCCTGGGATACCCCTACAAAATTGTTTTTGACCTCTAGTTCAAAGCCCCAATATATCAATTAAAACAATTCATTCAAGGGAATTTATTTTATCTTCCCCTTCATCCCAAGGTGCCTTGGGTTTCCCTTTTGTTCCACTAAGAAAGACACCTAATAAGTCCCAAAACCCCCTATGATAAGCCCTTATCACATAAGAAACCCTTTGAAGGTTCAATCACACATGAAAATATTGAGTATGGGTCAATCACGAATCCCAACATCCAACTTTTTAGTTTCCATTTTTTTTTTTAAACCTAAAGGAAGCGTGGCAATATCGACGAAAGTTCATCACACTTTGCCATGGTTTTGTGTCACACATATAACATCTGCGTCGTAAATGTTTTCTCTGCCAAACATTTGCATCGCTATTTCCATGCTTTTTCGTCACAACTTTCCACACTTTTTCATCGCATGTAATGCATCTGCGTCGTAATCTGTTGGTAAGTTTTTTGTCCCTATTGTGACGAAGTTTCGTCACTATTTCCACAATTTATAAGGTAAAACTATATTGAGGATGATGACACGTGGATGGCTTATTTCATCGATATTTCCACGAATAATTGGTTCGTGGATATAGCGACAAAAAAATTCCATGAAAAGTAGTCTTTGCTTCCATGGAAAGTGCAACGGATATGTGTACCAATAGAAACTAAAAAATGTGGCAAATTTGGTCATATTTAGTAGTGACAGGGGTCATCCGATGAAAAGGAAGCAAGGTTTAAGGTCCCAACCATTGGATCTCATTGGAGAGAGAGATTAATGGACAGGAGGCATTGCGGGGAACCAAGTTGCATGAAAGATAATTCCCCAAGGCAGTCCCACAATCCAAACCACGGTTTCACCGAGGGGTTACATGTCAGTGTCAGGAGAATTGTGGGGAAAAAAGAAGGTTACTCCAAACCACCGAAGTGTTCCCCCACAAATTGAAAGGCATGCAGTGATGTGACATGTTAGTACTCAAGAGATGAACCTCCAAAGAGAAGAAGTAATCGGGGACCGTTGATATGTAGGAGGAAAAGTGTTAATTGATCGTGTGCTCTGGGTGAAAGAACTAAGGGAAAGCGTGAGCGAGGAGAAGTTAAGAATTAAGATTTTCAGACCTCAGAGATCCAAAGTGAATCGCAGATGTTTGATCCAGGAGGACATGTGGAAAAAATCTGTGCTCTTCGGGGAAAAATAAAGTTTGAGGGTTGAGATTTCTGAAACCCGAAGATCCAAAAGGATCTCAGCCATTGATCTACCAAAAGCCACATGTCACCAGATCCAAGGCTTCAAGTAAAATCCAGTGGGGCCAGATAAGTTTTGAAGTTTGAGGTTTTCGAAGTCTGAAGACCCGAAGTAAGCCTCAACCGTCATATTAAGGAGGACATGTGGTTTAGATCTGTGGACTCCAGGTGAAGACCTAAAGTGAATCTTAGTCATCTAATCCAGAAGGATACATGGCGACAGATTGGTCATTTTAGGAATTTAGAGTTTGGGAGAATTGGAAGTGTTCTATTATGGAAACTCTCAAAGTCCCAAAGCCCGAAGAGCCGAAGTGATGGGGCACGATGACGTCACCTAGAGGTGATGTGGATCCTAGAATTCTTGAAGTGACGTGGCTTGCAGACATCACTTGGGATGATGTGGACACATGGGATGTGTGCCACATGTCAGTAAGTTTTGAGAATATGGAGTATTGAAATGTCAGTTAGAATGTGACACATGTCACCCACCCGATTGGGCCACGTGTCTGCTTCCAGTATTTCACCACGTGGTGACAGATCGTGTAGTCTGGAGACTAGGCACTCTAGTGGGGAAATATGTGACAGGCTGTGTTGGGTCAAAAACTCCCAAAGGCTAGAGAACATATTGACCGTTGATTCCAGAAGACACAGGTCGAAGGATCATCGACTTTGGGTAAAAGCACTTCGGGAGAACGTGTAGGAGGAAAGTTTGAAACTTCCGAAACCCAAATAGCCGAAGTGATTCACAGATGTTGATTTGTGGGAGGACACCCATTGATAGATCATGAAATCTAGGTAAAAGAGTTATGGGAGGAGGAAAGTGAGGAAAGTTGAGACTCCCGAAGCATAGATTCCCGAAGTGGATCTCGATTGTTGATCATGAAAGAGGACGAGGACCATTGATCCAGTCTTGGCAGAAAGTTCCAAATTCCTAAAGCTCTGGACAAGCATTTTTTTTATCTAAGCATGGGGTCATGGCCGTGGTCAGACGCAGATTGAGAGCTGAGGGAAGGAGGGCTAAGGATTGAATTGGATGTCTTCAAGACAAAAAAGTGCTAAGGAAGGATTTAGTCATGGTTTCTAGTCGTGGTCACCTGGGAAGGTGGTTTGAAGGAAGCACTTGTGTAGGATGAAATTCTGTGTCAGCCAAGGATAACATGACACTATTATTTTCGGAGAATGGGGATATGATCTCCATGAAAAAAAAGAAAGAAAGAGACATGTAGCATGGTTTGGCAATTTTGTTTATCATATGAATAATTCTAAAAAAATGTTCGCTTTCACATTTTGTAGAATTAATGGGCTTAATCACATCATCTCAGGATGTGTATTGAGGAAATGGAAGAAGACGAGGGAGTATCCAGTCATGATAAGGAGGCCGAAGGCCAGAATACCAAAGTTAGTAATGTAGAGACAGATTCAAATGGATGCAAGGGAAAAAGAGAGAAGGAAACATTAATAGAAATGGTAAGAAGCCTGAAGATGGAAGTGCAGAGCTACAAAGAAAACAATGAGACATTGATGAGAGAGAAAATTTAGATAAATGCTCGAGTGTTGTAGATCTTAAATCAGTTGCAGAGACAAACGAAGAATGGATCAAACTCAATACAAGAAGAATAAGACAGGTTCCATGGTAGAAGGGATGATTATGGAAGAGATGGTTATTCCAGAAGTGCTAGTAGAGCTCATGGACACCACTCATCTCCTTACTCATAAAGAAAGTTTTATGTGTCGGATGATCCTGCAAGCAGTCCAGAGGTGTCTCCTTTCAGACACCAAAGAAGGAAACAAGAGGTAGATAGTTTGCAAGGAGAATTGAGGAAGCTCAAGCCACCTTCCTTTGAGAGTGAAAGAGAAAGGGAATATGATGTCAAAGCATGGTTTCTTGGGCTCAAGAGATATTTTTAGTTGCATAACTATTCATCAAATCTGGAAGCCAGGATTGCCACCTACCATTTACACGGGAGCGTTGCAATGTGGTGGGAATAGTTGAAGCAAGTGGAACATGTTAATGAAAGTAGGATCACTTGGAAGCAATTTAAGAAGTACTTCTAGAAGGAGTACCTCTCAAAGCATTTCTATGACAAGAAAATGAAGGAGTTCTTTAACTCAGGTTCGGAAGCATGACTATGGAAAAGTACAAGAACAAGTTCTTGGTATTCTTAAAGTATGCCAGGTTCATTTGTGATGATAAAGTGAAAATACATAGACTTATAAGTGGACTTCTAACCTTTTATAAGGAAAATATCAAGTATGATGAACCCAAGACCTTGATTGAAGCCATCAGGAAGGATAAATACCTATATGAGCAAGGCTAGGGAAGAGAATCTCTGCAGAAATCTTTGAAGGACAAGAAAAATGTGAAGTTCGATCAGAGGAGGAAAGGATTCAAACCTTCCTTCAATAGGAATGAGCCTAATAGAAGTCATCAATACCAGTATGCTAACGGAGATTTCAAGAAGGAATATTCCTTGGGAAAAAGGGGAAGACCACCAATCCAATGGTGGGGATGCAAGGAAGATCACATGTACAAGGATTGCCCAAACATAAAGGTAAGAGCGAATATTGTTCACAACATCCAAGAAGCTACAAAAGTTGAAGATATGGGAAGAATCTATGCAGCTTTAAATGATCGACAAGAAGAGTATCAGTCCCATATGATCGAGGTGGAAGGTAAGATCATAAATCAACCTGTTTCTATTTTGATTGATTCATGAGTAAGTCATTGCTACATTGATCCTAAAATAATGGATAGATTACATTTGGAGAAAAGTAAACTTGGAAAAGCAAGTTTGGTTCAGTTAGCCACTAGAGCCAAAACAAGAATCCATGATATGGTAAGAAGTTGTTCCATAAGTCTTAATGGCGTGAATACTAGTATTGATCTAAATATCATACCATTGGGGTCTTATGATATTCTGATTGATCTCATCTCCTGAAACTAATCCTAAAATGTGAGTAACAGACCTGGTCGCTCCCTACATTCTTCCAGGGAGTGACTGATCACTCCTTGTAAGAGGAAAAGGGGCAACCAACACTTTTTGGTCACAGGATGTAAAGGGAAAACAAGTGACCAAGAAAAACGGTGTTGTAAACTCAGGGGAACAGTGGTATAATTCAAGGTTTCATACTGTTAAAGTCTATATGATGCCCATCATGTGGTTAGATGTAAAATAATTGTATAACATATTACCCCTAAAGCGAGAGGTCAAAAGAGGTGTATGATTGCCAAAATAATTTACGAACAAGATCACAAATATTTGAGAAAAGGAACTTGGAAAGAAACCATCATCAATCCTGCATTATAATAAAAATTTTTAGGTGGGAATACCCATGCTTGGTAATAGAAACTGAGAATAGCCGCAAAAACATACACTGTGGATCCATGCATGATGAAAGTAACTAGATCATGGCCACGAAAGAATAAACTGTAGATCCATGTCACAAGTGAGAGAATATACATGACCAAGTACAAATGTGGATCTATGTCATAGTATACAAATCAGGGAGATCACTCAATGCTTAAGTGATCTCTGAAGTACTCATGAAGAACTCCATTGCAACTTGGGAGGGAATGCGATCAAGGAATGATTGGTCCCAACCCAAATTCTTCATCCCAAATCCCAATGGTATGAATCTACATCATGTGAATCAATGAGATGAGGTCAATCATGGCATAAATCGTCTAATTATCGATCATTGATGTATACCATTAACATAAAAGAGGGAACCCACCAATGATGAAGATGCACACCAATATACCTAGTACAATATAACGTGTGTGAATAAATGATTTTAAGTTGAACACTCGTAGATTCATTTTGTTATCCCCATTTTGTGGATAACAAAGAAGATCATGTCTCAAGGTCCTCAGGTTGCAGATATGGAGTGTCAAGAGACTACATGACCAACGATACCCTTTTTCACAGATGGAAAACCCACTCACCACCACAGATGGTCACAGTTTTGCAGATGGCATCCAACACACCAGGGATGATTTTAAGGATGGAAATTTATTTTTAAATGTAGAAACCTTGGCGAATCTTACTTATCCTTCATATGGCAACTATAAATGTTTGGTGATATTTTTGTAAAAATATTCAAATTTCTAAGGATTTTATATAGTTTTTATATTTTTTTGGTGATTTTTAAGGTAAAATAATTTTATCCTATATAATTTGGGCGAATCATTTTTAAAATAGCGAATATTGTTTTTGGAAAAACCATGGAAAATTAACCCATGAGAGAAATTTAGCCCCTAAAATCATCCATGCACCACACTAGTCAGATTCCGGAAGTAAGTGGGCCTTGCTCCATGAGGTACAAGTCAATATTATGGTGAGCACGATTTCAATATTTAAGCCATGTGATTATGTTGTATCTTAGATTTCTCTAGATTTCATGATATATGCTTGAACATTATTCCTTTTGTCGTGCTTTACCTTGGTGGTTGAAATTGTTCCCTAGTAATTGGTTTTTCTTGGGGATGAGTTTGCTACTGGGAAATCCATTAATGAGCCATTGTACCATTCCCAACCATACTTACCACTTTACATCATTGTTCCCCTCCATTTCCTTATCTCTTGGGATTTTAGGGTATATTGAACGAAGAAGGGGTTGTCCCTCATTCTATGGGAAGAAGGGGCTAAGGGCCCAAAGGGGTTGATGTTGGGTAAAAGATAAAATGATTTTATAAACCTTCCAAATGCTTCACCCAGGGATCACCCAAGAAAGCAATGAAACTCTTATCTTTGAATAAAGGGGACCCACAATATAATAAAGAATGTTTGAAAGGTTATGTTGAAACAGTCCTTGAATTTTTAATCTTAAAGATAAAAATTATTGTATCTTTGAGGCTTTACATCATATAAATTTTCGAAAGAAAAAAATTCATATCCAATGAAGTCACGATGCCTTTATGGTTCGTTGTTTGAACAAAGAATAATCAAGAACCCAAATGAATATAAGTTTTCCAATACCTTTCGAAATAATATTTTAAAACGGACATTGATTCAAAACTTAAGGTATATCAATTTACATCGGGACATCGGGATTCAGAGTTTTGAATGAACAAATGTTCAACACAAATAAAATAGAGAAACCCCGATTCCCGATATTCCGATACATTAATCCTTGATTAAAAACATCATTTACTTAAATCCGTTTTAAAAGGGGGTTTAAACTCTAAGATAGTCTCATTGCAAAATCGGGATTCGCGATTTTGTGAGAACAAAGAAACTCGTCATCGTATTCTCCGATTTCCCGATCCCCGATTTTAATTAATTATTAAGTGAGGTTTGAAATTAATCTAATTACTGTTAAGTATGATTAAGAGTGACTAATCATATCGGGAAATCGCGATTCGAGATTTCGTGAGCAACAATTTTCATATCATTGAATTTCCCGATTCCCCGATCCCCGATTTCCCAATTTTCGAGCTCTTGATTAATGAAATCCCAAAAAGGTAATCTGGATTAATTAAGATAATAAAATGTTTGACTTAAATAATAGATCGCGATTTCGGCAATCAGTGTTTTGCGATGATTTATTTTCTTGACATCGAAAGTTCTGAAACCCCGATGAAAGCGTTTTCAAACTTAAGTTAAGATTAACGATAATTAATCATTCTCAGAAATGAGGTTTAAGGTTTCAAACTTTTAATAAATGATCTGTATATGGTAGGTTTCTATTATATTTGAAAATATTGGAAAATCTCAGGTACAAACATTAAAAGCAATTTATCGGGAATATCTTTTACATTTATTTCATAATAGATGAACAAATCTCAAAGATTTTACGATATATTCGAAATAATTTTTTGAAACGTTTACATTATTTCAAAGCTGAATTCTGCTATGCTTCAGGTTTTCAAGTGAACACATAGTTTTTCCTCTTCTTCTAAGCTGCTCCACCATTGGCAGTTTTGTTCGCTTTGGAATCTTGCTGCTAAGTTATGGTGCCCAAAAAGGATTCAAAGAAAATCAAAGAACAACCAGAAAGCGATATCATTTCAGATACTACTGCAGCTGGAATAATACACAATGTTAAATCATGGGCTGCAATTACAGAGAAAATGGAAGATGAACTTTCATATTCGGATAATGGTACAGATAACCATCTCCGAGACATAGCTGAAACAGGTCTTCATAAGGTTGCAGCACGTCCGCGACTGGTTTCATATACAGATATGGTTGCTTGGGCACTGGATAAGGTGGACGTTCCGACAAGGAGTATCCTGAACGAGCAAGGAGCGGTTATTGGCTCATTCATACCCGAACATGTCCAAGTAATGTATAAATTATCACCCAATTATAGGCATATGTTTAATTCTGAGTTTTTAGCTGCATTCCAACAAAAAGAATGTGTCGAAGGTGGTCAAACATACCCTGATATGATAAGAGGGTGGTCCAGAGATGAAAACAAATTTAGGGTCGATTTACATGGGATATATGCCACTGCTTCGTTGAATGATTATATGAGGTATTTAGTAATGATGTTATGCAGACTATATGGGAAAAAGGACTCTAATAACTTTAGTGAAGAATGGACACCCTTCCTAGAAGAGGTTTCAGAGGGAAAAAGTTTCAATTGCCATAATATTTTGTCAGACAATATCAGTACAGAGATTATGAAGTATCAAACAGCTAGGTCAAAGGGACAAACGGTGGCCTTTTATATGTCAGCCTATATAATAGATGCTATCTGTTTTAGGACTCCTTTCCCTTTGATGAATTGGAGTTGGGATCCTTCTTGTACAGAGCCTGTTCACAAGTATCATTTAGCTCTGTGGGAAGACAATGCCAAAAACAATTTTTATGAGGTGTGTCATTTTGTAATCATTCCATTGCACAGAATATTCTGTGGTTATGAACCTCCTCGAATTATCACATACCATTATAGAAAATCTTAAGACAATTGCTGATTGGTTCATTGAAGAAAATTTCTCATATGTTAGAGTTTATGGATGTTCTATTCCACCACATGCTCTTCCAAAAATACTCCTAGATAGGTTAATTTGCAGAGAAGTGGCTTACCAGTTGGTAAATGGGGGTATTGGACTAGAACTAAAAGCTCAGCAAAAGAAGTCATAGCCGTCTTTTCCCATTTATCTTGGGAAATTTGCTTTATTAAACTTTGGTCATTCTAAGTCAGAAGTGGAATCATTGAGTGAACTAAAATTAGTGGATATAGAACACAGGAAACATGATCCATATCAAATTTTCAATTGGCATGTTACACAGTGTGGGTTGAAAGCATATGAACATGAAGATTCATTTTATGATGACATTTTCAGAAATGCTAAGTCATATGAGGAGATTCAGAGAAGAGTGCAAACCTTGTCACCTGATGCACAGGTGGGGTTTGCATCCTTTCAAAGAAATAGGAGACAGTGTCCTCCCAAGATTTT
>JZKD02S1766602.1:16625-32980 GCA_000966675.3 Picea glauca | reverse complement strand
AGTATGAGGTACCACCCAAGGATCAAATGACCCAATGGATCCACTGGTAGATGAAAAAACCATGTTGATAGGAGAAATGTGGGTAGTGTCAGGTGCAGGAAGGGGGAAAATGCCCATAAGAAATGGATCTTTAAACATGCCTACATCGATGATTTCACACTCCCCATAAGACACACCTAAGAAGGGCACATTGGTTCCAAGATTGGTTCGTAAGTCAGGTGTGAAATAATCCAGTTGGTCTATCATAACTATATTCCCTTGATGGGGAAATCATATAACATGAAAGATAGTGGATGCAGCATCCTTCATTGCGTAGAACAAATTCTGACCCAAGAGTAGATTATAGTCAAGTGCAACATACACCAATTTGACTTCTATGGAGACAATATTTTCCTTGAGCTCGATGGGTAAGGAGGGGAGAATTCCGTAAGTTTTGAAAGAATGTCCATCAAAATATTTTAGGATGGTTGGAGATGTGGTGAGTTGTGGTGAACTAATGGATTTCCAGCATAACAAAGACATAATTTAAGTGGTCTCTCCTTCGTCGATCACTGTATGGAAGATATTCTTTTTCAAACACCGAAAAATAATTTGCAATTCAGTTAGTGTGAGAGACGCAAATCAGTCTGTTCTGTGTCAAAGGAAATAATGTTAGAATCTAAAGGGTCGATTCCCCGTATGGTTGATAGAAAGGCTTTCCACTATGAAGGAAAACTATGAAATACTTCAAGTTTCAACATGGCACACTAGGACTGGGAAATATCTTGTACTATCCTATAGTGTTGGGCTTCCCGAGCATTCATATTATGTGTAGTCCATCGAAATACCCATTTTGTAGGGAAGATGGAAGGTTAGAAAGAGATTTTCTCTAATGTGAGAGAGCCATTGGGTGGTAAATTATGTGGAGGATAATTTGATGAAGGTTCCCCCTCTATGGAGTCATATTTCTTGGCTCTGATGTTTAGTGCCACCGTGGATTGAACCATCATGACATTTTCAGTTGAGTACTCTTCATTTCACCCTGGTGGGGGTGCAAGAACTTGTGTGATCATTTGTTGTTGCTGGGGGAAAGGATTGGTTAATACCATTTGTTGTGAAGGATATCCCCCTCATTAAAGATATTGATGAACCTTGAAAAGGAGGGGACTGTATTTGGTGAACTGGTCTTCCTTACATACCATGCAGGGGCATTTCACCTTTATTTCTTTTTTCCCCCAACATTGGGGTCTTGGGTTTCTGTAATCCCTTGTTGGTGAGAATTTTTTTTGGATTTTACCTTGTTTTTCTTCTTTCCTTTGGATGGTAGGGATGAAGTGGATTAGACCAAATTCACCTGGGATTTTTTTGCTAGAGAGGGAGGAGGTTTGGTATTGGTACCAATTTACAATTGTGTGGAAGACTTTAGTTTTACAGAACCCACTTTTCCATCAACATGGGTTCCTAGGGTTGGTTTTGATGGATCAGTTGATAGTCAAGGAGCATGAGGGATAAGATCATATAATGTTCCCGGATAGGAATATACCAAGTCTAAATATTGAGCATGACTGATGGCCTACTCCTCAGTAACAATGCCTCCCACAACAACATCTCTAGTAATAGGCATCAAAAGTGACTTCATAAACCAATCTGCTAAGAGTTGATCTAGAATGGTAGCTTTAATTAATCGCCATTTCATCCTCCACTCATGTATATGATCATAAATGTGAGTGGAAGAGGATTGCATAAGAAAATTCAAAATCTCTATAATGGTTTCATATCAAATGGGTAGTTGGAAGTGATTAAGAAATTACATGGAAAGAGAATTAAAATCGACAAAGGAGTTTCACAAAAACTCAATATACCATTTTGGCATCGCACCTGTGAGTGTTCTCTGTAAAAGTCTCAACCAAATGGAATCTCCCATCAAGGAGTTAGAAGAACACAAAATATGGAAGGTTATGGCGTGGTTGTTAGGATATTCTCTAGTTTTTTTTTAGAATTTCAAGGTGTCAGACATTAGTTTTGCAGGGATAGGGGGATAGAATGTGGCATGTTGTATGGAATCATTTGTCAAATGCACCAAATATGTTATATCTAAGGTAGCCAATAATGGAAATTGTTGGTTTGGTTGTGAATACTAGTAGTGTGGATGTGGCATCGAGTTACCAGTAGAATCATACATAGGTTGGGATGGCATGTTAAAGCCTGATGGTCCACCAATATATGATTGAGTGGATTGGGGAGTGGGGAACATGGGGTTCATTGGTTGAGTGGGAAAATCTCCTTGTGGAAAGACTCTTTTCATATTGGTTTGACCCCATGGAGTATTTGGAACTCCTGAATATGGTAAACCACTAGAAATACCTTTAGGGTTTTTCAGAGCATTATTCCCCCAAGGGTGAGGTGGGTTTCCAATGTGGGAATGTTCCCAAACTGTCTGCTGACCTCCAGTTAGTTTCCCCCCAGCTTGTTGTTGGCTCCAAGTAGGTTTTTGTTTTCCAAAATGGTTTTTTTCCTACAAATGAAGGTTTCCCCTAGGTTGTTTTTGTCCCCAAATTGAATATTGTTCCACAACCAAAGTTTGTCCTCCAACAGGAATGAGACCCGCAACTAAAGATTTCCCCCCAGCTAGAAACTAACCCATAACTGAAGGATGCCCTCCAGCAGGGTATTGGACTACAGACAAAGGTGACCCTCCAGCTGCAACATGCCCCCCAAGTTTATGTGGAATAGTTTTTGGAACTGTCATTGGTTTAAAACCTTGATCGAGAGGAGGAAAATTGAAACAACTTGTCACAAGACGTGAGGTAGAAACACTATTGGCTACTAGACTAGATGGAGTCCATAAAGGACGACCAAGTAATTCACTTGGTGTATGCAAGTGTGCAACCAGAGATGCAGGAAGAGAATTTTTACTCACCGACTGTTGAGTCAGGGTAACAGGGGTCAACAACGTTTCCCACAAAAGAGAAGTGCTAGTATTAGTGATGTGTGCTAGATCATCCATCTCAAGATCAAGTGTGGGGATCACTATTCTATATGTATAGTTAGATGTTGATGCAAGAATGCTAGAATGTTTCCTAGTGCACACATAGGTGTTGGGTATGTGTTATTTTCTGCCTTAGGAAATGTGACATGTGCCTCATGAAACATGTCACATATTTAGGTGGTTTTTTGGCACATGGTTTTTGCCAATGGTTTTCTATTTTCGATTAAGGAATTAGGGTTGTGGACTAATACAGGTCATTGGGTTAGGGTTTTGGATGCCGCTGGCTTATATATGTATATTGTATTGTAAACAAGGTATTATATATGAATGAATATAGAATATGTTGGTTTTCCCGGTTTGGGTTTCCAGGGGAAAAATCCCTGTGTAATGTTTGTATTTGTCATTGTATCTTTTCTATTCTTTTACTGAATATCTATTTGCAGTAGATATTGTACAAGGTTATAATTTACATTTGGTATCAGAGCTTTGTCTGCTTCATGGGGATGCCTTTGTGGTCAAGGGTTTGGCTCAGAACTATGATAATCCTTGTTACAGTGGGAGATATGTGGTATTGATTTTTTAGGTGAAAAGAAATGGCAAGCAATTCGAAGATGGAGATTGAGAAGTTTAATGGGAAAAGTTTTGAGCTTTGGAAGATCAACATGGAATATCTGTTGGTGGAAAGAGACCAGTGGATTATGGTAGATCCATGTATTTCACCTACAGGAACTTCAACAAATGACTGGAAAAAGTTGGATCGAAAGGCAAAGAGCACAATCCGACTATTTCTCTCTGATTCAGTATTACTAAATGTGTGAGAGGAAGCTACAACCAAGGATTTATGGGAAAATTTGGGGAAGTTGTATGAGTCTAAGTCCCTAGTAAATAAACTATTCCTGAGAAAGAAGTTGTATAACCTGAGGATGAAATATGGAGACTCAGTGGTAGAGCATTTGAGTGCCTTCAATACTATGGTAAGTCAGTTAGTATCTATTGAGATTAAAATTTTAGATGAAGATAAATGTATTAGTTTACTATGTTCTTTACCAGAATCCTGGGATAGTCTGGTTGTGGACATAGGTAGTAATACAACTACCTTGAAGTTTGATGAAGTGGTCTCATCCTTATTGTCAGAGGAGATGAGACAGAAGAATATGGAAGGACAGAGCATAGACACATTATTTACAAGAGGACTTTCCAAGGAAAGGAATAGATCTAATTTATCAAGTGGTAGATCTAAGTCTAAGGGTAGATCTAAATCTCACGGAAAGTTTGTAAGGGTATGTTGGAGATGTGGAAAAAAAGGGCACTACAAGAAGCAATGTAGATCCAAGGTTGAGAAAAAGAGGGCATCTGAAGAATCTCATTCTACAGAAGAAAATACCTCCAAGGAAGAAGGAGGGGATGCGTACTTGTCTTCTTCAAGGACACATGCAGATCATGAGGCATGGTTGGTTGAATACGATGCATCCTTTTATATGAATCCCCACAGGGAGTGGTTCTAAGAATATGAAAGGTATGATGGAGGTAATGTTTTATTAGGTGATGATTCTACAACTAGAATCATAGGACGAGGAAAATTCAAGTTGAGGCTCATAGATGGAAGGATTAGAACACTGGCTGGTGTTCTGCACATCCCAGGTTTGGCCAAAAATTTAATTTCTATAAGAAATATGGAAGATGCAGGGTAAAAACAATATTTGAAAAGGAAACCTACAGGATGGTTCGAGGAGCAATGGTGTTGTTGAAAGGAGTTTGGTTTGGAACTCTGTATAAGCTGGAAGGAAGAACTATTAGTGATGGGTGTAATAGTTCCATTGTTCCTGATATTGGAGTTGAATAAAAAAGAACTCCTACAATATTTGGAGAAAAGGTTATGATGTGGCATCAAATACTTGGGCATATTGGAGAGAAGGGTCTTCGACTACTACACGGTAAAGGTATGGTTGAAGGTATGTCTAACTTCTCTCTAGATTTTGATTTCTGTGAACATTGTTTATATGGGAAGCAGAATCAGGTAAGATTCCCCTCTTGTGCAAAGAGGGTAGAAGGAATCTTACAACTAGTTCACAATGATGTTTTCGGACCTATGTTGGTCCCATCATTGGAAAAATTTGTGTACTACATCTCATTTATTGATGAATTCTAGAGGAATACTTGGATATATTTCCTCATGAATAAATCTGAAGTATTTGACATGTTTAAAGAGTTTAAGGATCTTGTTGAGAATCAAACAGAGAAAAGAATTAAGGTGTTAAGGACAGATAATGGAAGAGAGTTCTGCGGGAATGAATTTGAAGAATTATGTAAGAAGTGTGGTATAGCAAGGCATAAGAATACTCCATATACATCTCAACAGAATGGATTTGTAGAAAGGATGAACAGGACATTGATGGACAAATCAAGGTGCATGCTTAGTGGTGCTGGGTTAGGGCAAGAATTATGGGTAGAGGCAGTGGGTATTGCATGTTACCTGGTCAACATATCACTCTCATCAGCATTGGATGACAAGAGTCCACAAGAGGTATGGACTGGTAAGGAACCTTCTTTCACACATCTCAAGGTATTTGGATGTGATGCATATGTTCATGTTCCAAAGGAAAATAGGAGTAAGCTAGATAAGAAGGCCTAAAATTGTATCTTTATTGGATATAAAGATGGTCTCAAAGGTTATAAGCTTTGGAACCCAGAAACTAATAAGGTAGTGTATATCCGAGATGTGTTATTTAGAGAAATGAAGGATGATTTTAAACATGAAGTCCTGCCAAGTAAGGAAGAACCATAGAAAATAGAGTTTGATTTAAAATATGACGAGTCAGACTCTACAGAAGAATAGGAATCAGAAGAAGAAGATCATCATACTCCAGTATTGAGGAGATCGGTTTGAGAAAGAAGACTACCAGAAATCTATACTCCATCTGATTTCCATTCAAATTTTGATTTGTCTACTACTGATGATGATCCTAGAACTGTTAGGGAGGCGGTGGATTCAGAGGATAAAAATCACTGGAAAAGAGCCATGAACAAAGAAATGGAATCTTCGGATAAGAATGAGGCTTGGGATCTAGTGGAGTTTCCATCTGGAAGAAAGCCCATTGGAAGAAAATGGGTATTTAAAAAGAAGATGAATGTAGAAGGAAAAGTGGATAAATACAAAGCTCGGTTAGTAGCAAAGGGTTATTCCCAGGTTGAGGTAATTGATTTTGGTGAGATTTTTTCTCCTATTGCCAAGTTAACCTCCATAATATTTATGTTATATGTTGTTGTTGCATTTGATTTTGAAATAGAACAAATGGATGTGAAGACAACATAAATACACGGGGATCTAGAAGAAGAAATCTATATGAAGAAACCAAAAGGTTATGTTGTGAAGGGAAAGAAGGAGCTGGTATGCAAGATGAAAAAGTCAATGTATGGTTTAAAACAATCACCAAGGATGTGGTATCAAAATTTTGATGCTTATATGTTGGGACTTGGCTTCACAAGAAGCAAAGAAGATCATTGTGTGTATTTTAAATTAATTGGTGATCATTTGATTTATTTGGTCTTGTATGTGGATGACCTGTTGTTGATAGGAAACAACAAGGAGATTATCCAAGATGTGAAAACTCATTTGTCCTCTAAATTTGACATGAAGGATCTCAATGCTTCAGATTTCATTTTGGGCATGGAAATTAAAAGAGATCGAAAAAGGAGGAAAATCTGGTTAAACCAGAGAAAATATGTCGAGACAATATTGCAGAGGTTTAATATGCAAGAATGTAAACCAATCAAGGTTCCTATTCCTATTGGTGTAAATTTGTATGTCGATCAGTGTCCCAAGACA
Source organism: Picea glauca (assembly GCA_000966675.3). Taxonomy (NCBI): domain Eukaryota; kingdom Viridiplantae; phylum Streptophyta; class Pinopsida; order Pinales; family Pinaceae; genus Picea; species Picea glauca. The sequence goes on along the minus strand of JZKD02S1766602.1, from coordinate 26,186 downwards.
CATGAAGAGGAGGAGGACATGTCTCGTGTTCCATATGCGAGTGCAGTTGGAAGTTTGATGTATGCAATGGTCTATACTAGACCGGACATTGCACATGCAGTGGGAGTTTTGAGTAGGTATATTGCAAAACCAGGGAAGGAGAATTGGACAACAGTAAAAATGGTTTTTCACGTATTTGCATGGCACTTATAACTATGGATTGTGCTACGAAGGAAGACCTAGATTGGACAAAGTGGTGGATATACATGGATTTTTGGATGTGGTCTGGGCTGGAGATCTGGATCATAGGAGATCTAAAAGTGGGTATGTGTTTAACCTGTTTGGAGGAGAAATAAGTTGGATGAGCAAAAGACAGGTTGTAGTGGCACTTTCAACTACAGAAGTTCAATACATAGCATCCACTCATGCAAGTAAGGAAGCAATATGGTTACAAAGATTGTGTTCAGGTATTGGGTTGGTACAACAAGCTGTAAGGATATATTGTGACAGTCAGAGTGAATTTTTTTTGGCGAAGAACCCAACTCATCATTCAAAGACAAAGAATATTGATATTCAATATCACTTTGTGAGAGACATGGTTGAAGAAAATAAAGTATTGTTGATGAAGGTGGACACTTTGAACAATGTTGGAGATTCATTAACAAAATCTGTGAGCACTGAGAAGTTCTCTTGGTGTAGAGGATCCATGGGCATTGTTTCCCTGGATTGTTGACTATGTAACCCTGTAACCCCATGTATGTAAAGAAAACAAAAAGTGGGAGAATATTGGGTATGTGTTATATTCTTTGCATGAGTAGTAGTGGAAGAAAAATTTTATGCCTTGGGAAACATGTCACGTGCCTCAAGAAATGTGTCACATATTTAGGTGATTCTTCGGCACATGTATTTTGTCGATGGTTTTCTATTTCCGGTTAAGGAATTAGGGTTGTGGACTAATCCATGTCATTGGGTTAGGTTTTTGGATGCCGCTGGCTCCTATATGTATATTGTATTGTAAACAATGTATCACATATGAATGAATATAGAATAAGTTGGTTTTCCCAGTTTGGGTTTCCAGTGGAAAAATATTTGTGTAATCCTTTTATTTTCCATTGTATCTTTTTTGTTCATTTACTGAATATTTGTTTGCATTATATATTGTACAAGGTTATAATTTACAATGACCTTTATGGGCCACTCTCTCCACCACATGACCTACTCCTCAACCAATGTCATGTCTCCACTTGTATTTTTTGTCATGGTTGCATTCTCCATCTCATTAGCCTCTGATTTCCTCATGAGATCCATCTCAGACATTGATAGGAAACTAACACATGCCACATACCTTCTGCAATATAGTTTTGTGGATTTAGTTGGTGACCATAATCTTTATGGCTTGTTCCTTTTCTGCAATCCCAAATTGATATTTTCCCATAATCACAAGTTCATAGTTATCTTCATGTCCTTGGGATTTAATGAACTCTATAAACTAACCTAGTGGTCTTGTGGGTTTTTTTCTTGAGAAAATACTCCATATGGGACCACTCCTCCCATTTTCACAACCCCTTATCTATCCCTTCTAAGAATCCAAGATAATCTTGTAATGCCATTTTGTTTATCATAAATCCATTTCAAATCATTTTCTCCTTGGCCATATCAAATAAAGCAACACACTTCTCATCTAAAGTTAAATATTTGTTTCATATGGAGCTTTCTGACTTAAACAACCTACCACATGTTTGCATGGACACATTTATTTCTTTAGTGGTGCCTTACCTAGTCAAAATACAAGTTTGAAATTATTGACAAATTCTCTCTCAATGCTAGCATGTTGAGATTTTCTAACCCCCCCTCCCCACCTTCATCATAGGGGATTTCTTAGAAACATATATCAAGATTAATTATTAAACGAAAGTTGTCATCAACTTATATTTGGAATTAATCCACTATAGTTGACACCTAATCTAAGTAGAACCAACTCTCTTAATCTAAATGATTTTAATAATGTGGAAAAGTTTGAATGCATAACCCTATAATTCCTATTTCAACATACTCAGATGAAACTTGTTTCTTATTAATTTGAGCGCTTGAATTGTATAATTTTCACACATTTTCTTGATATCTATAGATTATCTTCCAAGGTCACACAAAAAATAGGTTTCTTGAATAATAACACAATTTCATTATTAATTCAAATCCATGTCTCCCAATGGATGAGGAATCAAATTCCACACTTGATGGATATTAAATAGGCTACCTGGGATTTTAATATGAGAGATAATAAGAATATAATGAGACCTCAACACATGCAATTTATATCCCCATATACGATGTCTAATACTACCAATCAATGGTCTCTCCTAATACTTGAACTAGTCTCAACTTTGACATTTGAAATAAAAATTGTTACAATCCAAAAGTATGTCTCTTCCAACCATATTTAATACATGTTCCTTGATTTTCACAAAGTTGGATTATTTAAGTCTAATTTGTCTTATTTGTTATGATCCAAATTACCCAAAATTACATAACGAGCAGTAATTATTATAATGGCACTTTGATAATATGCAAAATAATGAATGAAAATATTATTAAGTTGTCATGTTCAGAAAGAAACAACATGAGATGATTATCCATCACCATGGGTTCATCTTAACCCTACATCTCTAAAGTATCGACAGGGATAACCTTGGTAGAAATCAAAACTAAAAACTTATGGAAATATCGATATGTAGAAATAAAATTTTGATTTTTGTTAAAACGTTTCTATTTCATATATATATATATATATATATATATATATATATATATATATATCATATCTACAATATCTCTCTATATAGTGGCATTTCTATTTATATATAAATTTTGTATTTCTCTCTTTTTAGCTCTATGTGATAATTTTTATCAATGTGTGAATCCCATATATTCTCTCTTTAACACACACACATAAACATTTCTATTTTTATTTGAATTTCCCTTTAGTAAATATAACATTAATACAATTATTCATTATAATTATTATAATTTTTTCTGAGTTGAAATTAATGATGTCAACATTACTCTCATTACAACATCTCCATATTGGGTGATAAAAGCACCTCTTGGCACAATTATCTTCCCTACCTTATATATAGGAGAAGAATCAAGGATAGTATTCCCATTCTACCCCTCTAAGATGACATGCTTATAAATAAAGAGAGCCCCCCGACCCCAAAGAGGGGAGCCTAAATTGAATAATGAGAGGAGAGAAGGGAAGACAATGTGTTATTATATGCATAATGAAGATAATGATATAAGTTAGGTACATAACATAGTACCCTCCTTTAAAAATGTTTTTCATTTAAACTTTATATTTGAAGGTGTTATTATATGAACTGCTCATCTTCCCATGTGACTTCTTTCATTTAACAAGGTACTTTTTTATGGTATATCCTTGAGATGACTGTTGTGGAAGTTAATAATAACTTTAGTTTCTAGAATCAACTTGTCCTCCTCATCCAATTCTAAAATTTCATTCTATAATAGAATGTTCTAATCCACTTAATGTTTTAAACTCTTTCAAACCAATTGAAGTTTTTCCTTAATATCTTGTAGGATATCTTGAGTTTGCTAAAGACAAGAATAGATTGCCTAGACCTTGAAAAAAACCCTACAAGTAAGTTCTGATGTTGGGATGGGTACTACTTGGTATAATATCAATGGAAATATGCTCATAACTTGTGCCTAGAAGTCCCTTTCGAATCTTTGGAAAGACATTGTTATGCTTATCTAATATATGTTGTAGGTATGAAAAATCTCTTTATATCACATTGAACTTCAATAAAATAATTCTTGATCACGATAATTCCATTAAATCATTTATTAAGAAACTTATCCATTCTATGCAAGACAATCACTTGAGTTGGTAGAGACTTGTAAGATGATATTCCCTCCACTCCATAAAGAATCTCGTAAATAAATCCTCATAGTTCATGGAAAATTCACCTAGAGTTTTGAGACATTGCACACTCAAAAACACATCTATCCTTTCAATGGAATGGCATACACGAGGGTTCTTGAGTTGTAATCTTCGATGCTAACTTTGATGTTGTGGCATTTTACTCAATGAGTTAACTCCTTGTAAGCATCACTTGAAAGTTTGTAATTAGGTAGGGAAAGTAATTGAGATAGTATGCCAACCTTTTATTAATAAAGCTATTACTACTACCTAAGTTGATGAGGACTGTGACCTTTTTCTTCTTGATGCATCATTCAATATTAAGGGTTTTGAGGGGGTGATAATATCTACCAAGGCATGCACTATTATGGTGGTGATTTCTTCTCCATGCTCCAACAAGGGCTCAAACTCTTTCAATATCTTGTGGATATTACTCATTAACCTGCCCATTATTTTCAAAGAATAACAATCTTGTTTTAGGGTACTTGTGCCCTTTGACCATTTTTTGGTACACATAAGTACAATCCCTTAACTTAGTTTCCTTTCATATCCTTTGATGTGGTTCGAGTGAGGTATGGTGTCATGTTACTATTTAGAAAATATCGATTATGGTTTCCCACCATGGGTCCTATGAGAGACTTCAATGGAGATATACTATTAACTTCAATATGACGAGGTAACATGATGTATTACATAATATTAGTTGGGTCCTATATACTAAGTTCATATTTAAATACATCTTTTATGTCCCCAGTGTAAAGCCCCACATTCTTATCATCATTTAGGCAATATACTATAGTAGCCAATTTTTGATATCACAAGGTAAATTCTAGTGTTGAAATTGATTGTCCTAACTTAGAAAATTGACTAAAATAGTCTGTTGATCATGTATATCTCATGTATATCATATTGATCTAAGATGACACCCATAAAGGTAGCATAAGCATGTAGTTATTGTGAAGGATACTATTTATTATTCACTCATATGATTGTAAGAATTATGTATCAAAGTATAGTGATGCTAATGACACCTTCTACTTTGACAAAAAATGATACAAGAAGAAATATTGATCTAGTTGGATTACTCAAATTAGGATATCATTTCCATAAAACTTTGTTATGTCCACTTTTTGGAGGTGATTCACTTTTGTATCCTAGTAGTGTGGTGCTCCACATGAGGAGGAGGATCTTTAACAAATTTAGAGTCGGTTTTAATTGGTTTGATTGGAGCTATGAAATGATAATCAATGATAATGTCATATCACAAGATATTTGGTACTTGAACCCATCCATTTGTGCCTCGAGTTATTTAAGGAGTCTTCCCTATAGTCAATCGCTTTTCTTCTCGAGGTTACTGCCCACATTTTCATTGTATATAGGCACACTTGTTATCACTAATACCTTAAATTCCCATAAGGCCTCATCCATGGCTTATCCTTCTACCTCTTGTTTGTAGTGGTGCCATTTGATAAGCGTGCCCTAGCTAAGTCTCTAGGGTATAAACATTGAGAAGTAGGCCAATTAAAACCTAAAATAAAGAAAATGAAGAGAGAAATAAGGTTTTAAAGGGTTCGCTCGCAAGTGATATATTGGTATCTTCCATTCAAATTCAAATTTGAAACTTTAAACATCCATATATTTGCAACCCCAACTTCAAACAACCCAATCCTTTTGAATTACCTTCTTTGAACACCACAATCAAAATTTATACCTAATTTACACTAGCATGTTGTATTAGACCCTTTTATGGTGACTAGTTTGTATTAGGTCGACATTGTATTTGTAATATCTTTGTGATTTCCACTCCAATTTCTATGAAATTTATTATAATAGTCTAAAATATCTTATCCCTAATTAAAATTGTCTCACATGATTTGGATATTCCAAATATAAGTTATGTCCAATTTCTAAACCCTATTATATTTAGCCATTCTTAAGAGAGCAAACTTATGCATATATTAACTACTTGATTTTGAAATCAAATAATATGGAATTTGAATATGTAACAACCTTGGATGTTTTATTTTAAATGAATTAGCAACACTTACTTAAATAGGCACACTATTGTGATGAATTAAGTATAATTTTAGATTGAACTCGAACCTTGACTTGTAAAAGCTATAACTTGAACATTTCATTGCTAATTCTATTAAAATTTAAACTAGAGACACATTTAGATATATTATTTCCTTAAAAATTAAGAGACATTCAATTTGGATATCCCCACCAGAAGTTATATATATAGGATCAGAGGAGACTCCTTAAAGGTGTCAATCCAAGAATTGCATACTGTAACACCATTACCTTAAGGGGGGAATCCCGATGACCCTAGGGGGAATGATATGGAAAGTGAAGAGATGAATGAAATCCCCCCTATAGGTCAATATAGAAGATGAAAAAAGGCTTGGGAAAGAGTCTTGGTGGTAGCCAATGGTTTACAAGAGATAAGAACACCTGCAAACAATTTTGTACCTGCCCGAGACACAAGAACGAGTCGAGCGTATATGTATAATGTTAAGTGGACAATAAAGTTATGCTCATTGTCCCTAATTACAACAACAAACAACAATGTATATCAAAAATAAAATAAGTGTTAAAGATGCTAAACAATTGCTAAAATTCCAACAAATGATGCAAGAGATAAGTTAAATAAACACTAGTGATACTCAAGAATGAAAGAAGAAGACTTTAGCAATGCAACAAGGTTGTTGTTGGTCCTAAGGTCTACACTTGATTGCTAAAGGGAAAATCTAGGCCACCTATCAGTTTAGAATGATTGTTTCTTTAATTTTTGTTGGTTGGTCAGAGGGTTATTCTATCAAGACAAAGGCAAGGTTGGGTTGGCAGAACGATATGGATGAGGACCCTCCTTGGCTGATGGAACAATAATGACAGACTAGTGAAATAATAGAAAACAAAGAGAACCAACAAACTACTCAATGAATAATCTATTGCAGGAAGTTCAATACTTAAAATATCATTTCAAGACATTAAACATGTATCAAAACACAATAAATCCCACAGGTTGTAGAAAAAAAATCATTACCAAAGCATTAGTTGTTTGACATGTTGCATATTAGTAAAAATAAGTCATACAATAGATGAAAGGAAATGAAATGCACGTCACACAAATCAAAAAATGTATTCAAGATAAGAATGAAAACACATGAAGAGTTGAAAGAAACACTATCATCAAGAGTATGTTCACCAGGTAGAAATATTTAATCTATGCATAAAACGGCTCCAACCAATCTATTGTATTTCTATTCTTTCCTCAAAAAATCTGACGTTTACAATATCTGAAAACTGACGATTTAAAAGATTTGCAGAGGCTCTCGTCCTTAGGGGACTGAGACCTCAATCTAGGGAACTGTTCATAAAACAAAATATTAACTTCACTAAGATATCAGAATTAAAAAACAAGAGTGGTTCTTATCACACACATAACACCACTCTTGCATCTAATCTAGGAAAATGATGGACTTAATCAAATGAAACTACTATTGTCTCTGTGAAAGAATTGATGCATGTGCTGGAGGAATTGAGTGGCTGAAAATAGGCCTCAGAGTGACAGAGTAGGGATCTATATTGAATGACAACATGTCTGTGAGTTGTTGGAGGCCACTGGAGATAACCAACTGCATGAGAAGATCTTGCTGAAGTGTTTCTGTAACTAATCTGCATTGACCTGTGACTGAGAGTTAGCTCTTCGTCTATGCCTGCGCTTTTAGAATCCAAGCACACTTTGTATTGACCCCATCAACTTCCATCTGTACCTCTAAAATAGACTCACTAGAATGGTTGTCATCCCATCGAGCATGAGGGTAGACGTGGAGGCGAGCATCCAATCAAGAGACATGATGAATGGACGTGAGGGTAGATGACATGTAGTGGGGGATACAGGTGGCGCATAGGGAGAGGAGGAGTATATAGGTTGGGAAGTGAGTGGAGAACATGTGGTGAAAGGTGAGAGGGGGTGATATTGAAACACAATCCGGGAGGAAATCGAAGGGGGGTGTAGGCAGTAAGCGGATTAGAGGGGGGGGTCCGAGTTCTTGAGGAGCTGCCACGTTAGGTAAGGCCCACGATGAGAAAAATACTTACTCGGACCCCCCCCACCATTAAATATAGAAATTTCTAGGTGGGGGTCTGAGTTGTGACAAGGATTGTCGATATGGAGAGGTGGGCCACCACTGATGGAGATTAACATGGGGGTTAATAAAGGACAAGTGTCGGGCAGTGAGAGGAGTGAGAGTAGTGGATGGGATGAGTGGAGGTGACACAATGATCTAATGTCATTCAAGCACGTGATTGCGGGAGTTGTTGAGGGTGGTTTGCATCCAGACTGCCTTTGGCCCACAATCCACCACAAGCTACCATGTACCCTTCAAATAAAACCATGGTTTAAATTGTGGGACCGCTCTGGAAAATTAACGTTCAGGAAGTTTGTGTCCCCACAATGAACTATAGCTGTCAATCTAATCACAATCCAAGATCTGGGTGAGATTTACTTGTTTCAAGGATTGATGGTTCTCATTGACATGGGATCAATGGTCCAGATTCACCTCGAACTTTCAGGCTTCAGGTGTTTTGAATGTGAAACATGAAACATCTCTCGGAGGAAAATTGTCGAAGTGATGTGGCGGGATGATGTCACATGCTTTCATGACTGCTAAGGTGTCTAGGAAAGAGAGGTGACACGTGTCACGTGGAAATGGGTGAATGACACAACCAAATGACCTTAGATGAATTCCACGTGTGTTGCCTCATGAGTGTGCCATGTGTCTCAACTGTTGGTTTCCGCATGATTTGGCACCTCGGGACCTTGGTTCTTCGGGCTTCGAGACTTCGGGAGTTTCAAATGTTAATCATGAAGATATCCCGGAGGAAAATCCCCAAAGTGAATGATCTTATTCCACGTGTCTCCGCTGATGTGTGGTCCTGATTTATTCCAGGTTTTCAGAACTTTGGGGTTCGGTAGTTTCAAATGTTAGTTCTTTGAAACTTATCGGAGGAAAATCACCGAAGTAACTAATATGTCGCCACGTGTCCCGTCTGATGGATGGTATATATTTACTTCGGGACTTCGAGTCCTTGTCTCTTTGGGACTTTCAAATGTGAAACTTGAAAATCTCCTGGAGGAAAATCACCGAAGTGAATGATCTATTGTCGCATGTCATGACCGACGAACGATCCATATTTTCTTCGTAAATATGGGCTTCGGGAGTTTGGGAGTTTATGAATGTTATGCTTGAGAAAATCCTGAAGGAAAATTGCCAAAGTGATGTGTCGAGTTCCTTGGGACTTCGGCTCTTCGGCTCTTTGGAGGCTTCAGTTCTTCGACAACTCATTACTTCAAACTTGATATTAAAACCCGCATGATTTTGGAACTTGAATGGACGAGGGTCGTTGATTCATGATTTCCTTGGTGTATCTTTACTGTTGAAAATTTCCCTATCTGTTCCCACAGTCTGAGCCCAAAATTTGCTTCTTTGGATCGCTGCGTCATGTGCATGGGCCTTCCCTGTACTGTTATCTTCATTTTTGGTTATCAAGATGATGACATGATAATGACATGGTGATAGAAGATCTAGCTCTTCTTTAAGATCATTTTCATGAAGAAAGTTACACTTGTCAGTTTC
>JZKD02S1766602.1:0-16615 GCA_000966675.3 Picea glauca | reverse complement strand
GTCAAAGCTAGAAGCCGTTGAAAGGAGATCTACGACATCAAGGCTCAGGTTGTATTTCTTTTCTTTCAGTTAACATAATACATGAGTATGTCCCTTTCCCATAATGATGATATCACATTATTACATGATTCCTTGATCACATGTATAGTCTAGAATTTTGAATATATTAATCTTTTGCTGTAATTGGTTTGTGTTGTTCTAATTGGACCACGCAAGAGCATTTTAGCAGAGCGAGGATCAACAGAGATAAGGAGAGCTTTCATAAAGTAAGTACATCATCCTTTTTCTCTTGTCCTTTCAATATTTTAGAACTAGGGAAAGAGTAGTATTCTGTCACAGTTTGTTCCAGATCCGGGTGGATCTGCGGAGATTGGTCTGTGTCCGCACTCACGAATTTATCCCAGAACATGTACATAAAAAAATGATTGGGAAAACTGTGGTGAGATCAATCCACGGAAAACATGATGAAAAGTAATTTGAACCAAACAGGACATATATTTCATCCTTCAAGAAAGATAGAAAATGAAATGTGGAAAGACTCAAACAGGATAGAGGTAAACAAGAACCAAGTCACTGAGTAATGGGAAAACGACTTAACCAACCAAAAAAAGGAAAATGTTGATGAAGGCATATGGAAAAAAAAAAAGAGAGGCAGGAGATGCATACCTAGGTTACAACATTATATCCAACTGGGGATAACTCATCCCCATGAGGTGCTAAGAACTATAGATCAGTGCCTTGAGATTAGATAAATGCTCTTACCTTTCATCACTTACCCTAGTTTTTGTCTGTCATCCCTTTGTATCTGTTACTATCCCTTAGCCATGCATTTTATTGAATTAAAAATTGAAACTACACCTCAGTGCCTTATTGGGCTATGGAGTCTTTATTCAAACACAACTAACTAATAAAAAATCAACAATAAAGGACAACACCTATGGTACAAGGGGGACCTTCCCCACTCCTTAAACAAAATAGTGTTTCGGGAAGCACCCATTTACTGGGCCTCCAAGGATATTTGTATCATCTAGATTGTGCAGAATGAACATGTTTTTGTCCAGAACTTCAATAATTTTTAAAAGGTCCAAACCAAATGTTGTCAAATTTACCATGCTTGGACTTGTCATCCCTTTTGGCATCCCACCTCAAAAATAGGTCACCTTCCTAAAAAAATTCCTTCTTGGTTTTCTTATCAAAGGTTGATTTGATCTTGCTCTGGTATGCCTCTATTCTCTAATCAAGTGCCTCTCTTCTCTGCCGAACTTCTATAATCTGGAAGATCCTCCATTGGATATCATTGGGCTCCTCAATATCCTCCTGCAATAATTTCAGGATTGGTATACCAAGTTGAGTAGGAAAAATGACATCTATGCCATAAAAAAGTTGGAATGGTGAGGTTCCCAGAGAGTTCTTAGTGATGATCCTGTCAGCCCATAAGGCATATTTGAGTTTAGAGTCCCAAGATTTCTTTCTTTCAGTTAACAATTATTTTATGATTCTGATGAGAGTCTTGTTTGATGATTCTTCCAGGCCATTTCCTTAAGGGTAATAGGGTGTGGAATGTGTCAAGGAAATTTTATCACTGCCACATAATTCAATCATGGATTTGGACTTGAAAGATTGGGCATTGTCTATTATGAGCTTTCCGGGGCAACCAAATCTAGAAAAAATATTAGTTTCTAGGAAATTCATGATTACCTTATCAGTGGAATTCCTGGTGGGCTCAACGTCAATCCATTTGGTGAAGTAGTTAGTGGAAGTGAGGATCCACTTGTATTTACCACTGGAGGGTGGATTTATTTCACCTATGAAGTCTAACCCCCATTGTTGAAATGAACTACTTGCTTTGATAGGTTTTAGGGGCAGTGCTAGTAAATTTTGTTTCCCTGCAAAAATCTGACATTCATTGTAGGCTCTAACAATGGAAAACACATCAGAGAAAATGGTGGGCTAGTAGTATCCTACCCTCAGGATATTGAGCATTGTGGCCTTCTAATGTTGGTGTCCTCCATACAATCCTCTATGGATTTCTGTTGTGACTTGTTTGGCTTCATCTCCATCAAGTCATTTTAATAGAATGCTAGCAGGATCCCTCCAATACAAGCTCTGGTTTGAAATGCATAATTTGATGGATTTCAACTTGAGAGACATGGCCTTTGTCTTCTTCACATTCAGTGGACATTCAAAATGTTGTAGAAAATAGATGTTTTTTATACCAAGGTGAAGAGGAATACTTTTCAAATACCTATAGGTTGTCTTGTCCAGGCTATATGATGGGTGTATTAGATCGGGTGAAGATTTTATGCAACTCTAGCACCTTGCAGTTTGACTCTGATAGAAATTTGGCCAGTCCTTGCCCCTTGATCAGCTTGGTGGGCTTTATGTGCAAATCATACTCCAACAGCTTGAAAATCTATTTTCCTCTTTTCCCCTCGCTGTCTGGATGGACCAAAATTTCTTTGACACTGCTGCTAGGAACAAAGGTTGTAATGCTAGACTGTAGCACGTAAACCCTGAAGGCCTTGAGTGCTTTGACCAATGCATACGACTTATTCTCTAATATATCATACTTGAGCTCATAATATAGAAGGGATCTGTTGAAAAAGGCTATTGGTTGCTCATGCCCTTATTTTTCTGCAGTAGTACAACAACAATTGTTTCCTCTGAGGCAAAGGAAAAGATGAAAAACTCTTTGGCATAGTCAGGGCTGGCCAATATAGGTACTTCAACTAAATCTTGCTTGATTGTTTGGAAATATTATTTCTCCTCCAAGGACCATTTTATCACAACATATTTCTTCAACATGTTAGTAATGGGCTTCAGAATTTCAACAAAATTAGGCACAAAACATCTGAGGAAGTTTATCTTACCAATAAAAGACTGGTCAACCTTTTTGTTTTTGGGAATCTCAATTTGTTGAATGGCACAAACCCTCTTTGGATAAATTTTTATGCCTCTGACTGATATGATGTGACCCAGTAGCTTCTGTTCTAGCATGGAAAAGTGTGAGTTCTTAGGATTGAGAGATATCCCATACCTCTTGCATTTCTTGAAAACCTTCTCCAAATGCTACAAATGTTCCTCATCAGACTTGGAGAAAATGTTAATGTCATCTAGATATATGACGATGAATTTGTCCTTCTCCCCAACAAAATCTATGTCCATGGCCCTCTAAAAAGTTTCCCCTGCGTTCATGAGCCCAAAGGGAATCTTTTCATACATGAATGTTCCCCATGGGGTGGTGAATGCTATCTTTTCTTTATCTTCCTCACAAACTGCTATATGGTTATAACCAGAGTATCCATCCAACAAGGAAATTATGTGTGCACCTACCACCCTCTATAAAATATGATCCATCTTGGGAAGAGGGTAATTGTCCTTCAAAGAACACTTGCTTATATTTATGAAGTCAACACATAAGCGTATCTCCCCACTTTTCTTCCTCACGAGTACTAAGTTTCCACCTAGTTTGAATACCTCAATGGTACAATAATCTTGGCATCCAACATTATTTTTAGCTATTTCTCAATTATGGACATCAACATAGGATTAAATTATCTAATTTTCTGTGTGAATGGATTGGAGCCAGTTTTTAGGGGGATCGTGTGTTGGATGATGTCAGTATCAAATGTCTTCAAATCTTCATAGGACCATGCAAAAGTATCAGGAAAATTTTTAATGAGTCCGAAATACTTGTATTTTTATTTTGCATCCAATGCTTTGGACAACTTGATGATCTTGGGATTCTCAGTGGTCCCAATATTGCACTCTATCACCTCTTCTTCTTGATCCTTCATGGCAGTTCCTTTGTAAACATCATTACTGTCGAAAAATATTTCCAAAGGCACTAGTCCTTTTGGAATATGGTTGATTTTTAGTTCTACAATATCATTTCCAACCACTATCTTCAGTAGATGAGAGGCTTGTTGACCTTCTAATTCCTCATTTTCATCTTCTTGAATTTCCTGATCAATTGAGATATTGGAGAATTCATAAATGGTGTGGAGAAATCTCTGTAACTCTAAATCATCACTGAAGACTTTCCAATGCTTTATGTTGTCTGGTATGGTTGTTCTATGTTTGATTTCCACCTGATATTTAATAGTTGGGCCAATGGGAGGCCTGAATGTGCTGAAAGCTAAGGCTAGAGAATCATCTCTATGATTATGTTCTTTGGGAATGAAAGAGAGGTTAAATGCTAGAAACAAATTATCGATCAGGTCCCATACCTCGTTTTTGTACTACTTGAGATTTTGTTTCTTAGTTTGATAGATATTCCTCACTTGATTAATGACCAACTCATAATCACCAAAAACTACTAAACAATCAATGGCCATGTCTTTGGCAGCTCTCAATCCCAATATTAGAGCTTCATATTCAGCTATATTATTAATAGTCTCAAACAACAGCTTATAAGAGAGGTTTATTAATTCTTCTGAAGGGGAAATGAGGAGAATACCTGCACTAGATCCTTTTTTTGATGAAGAGCCATTGAAATACATCTTTCACACCTTGTTTTGCTAGCCAGTCATTGGATTATCTCTGCATTGGCTGACTGATATTTCAGGTTCAACATCATTTAAATGAAAAATAGGTGAACCCATCCCATCCTCAACATCATAAATGGGGTGATTTATTTGGTTCTGATGATAATTGAATATGTAGGATAACCTTGCCTCACTATATAGCCTCATGTTCTCACCACAAAACACATGAATGGTGGCATATGTGAGGTCCATTTGCAATGATCCTCCAACCTTCTTATCCCAAGTTCTGGATAATAACATGCCAAACTTTGGGGGGATGTTGGCCACCATAATGTCCATCACTACACTCTTCATGGGTAATTGTGATAGAGAAACCACCATATCCTTTATCAATCCCAGGCATTTTACGTTTTTAGAATCAAAGGAGTACAGGTCTTGGTAAGGCTTGGTAATCTTCAGACCTAGTTTTTCCATAACAATTTTGGGCATGACATTGTGAGAGGCTCCTGAGTCCATAAGACAGTTGCGCAAGATCTTATCATGGATATTCAGAGATATATAGAAAGGAGGAGAAGCATCAGAGCCATCCTCAATGTGCCACAGTTATGGCGGGGTTTTCATCCTGTAGACTAATGGCATCAAAAGATACACTAGAAGGAGTTGGTTGTAGAAATTTCATGATGGATTTCTTGAAAGGTTCATTTTTTAACAATTCTATCAAAGGGAAGGGAATCTTGATTTTTCTCAACTCATGTTCCAAGCTAAAAGGGGTTAGTGGCTTATCATGTTCCTTTGTTTCAGAGGAAAGAGGTTTTGATAGTGGATATGACTAAGTTTTATGTGGCATACCTTTATTTGGATTTGTCTTGGGAGGGGCTTCTTATTGTTTTCCTTGATCAAAGGTGGTGGCCTTAGAAGCTCCATTTCTCATCCTCAAATCGTATTTATTCTTGGGTTGACCTTGAATAACTCCCTCTTCCCCTATCTGATCATCAAATTGATTTGACAATTGTGCCACCTCGTATTCTTGCTATGTTAAGTGACTGGTATAATAATCTGTCTTATTTAAAAGCATAACAATATCATCGACAACATCATTTTCAACATCTATCTCCTCAATCTGATTTTTTTGTAAAGGGGGAACTACCCTTTGATCATCAACATTCCTTATTTCTTTCTGCATTACTTGAGGAGCATCATTAGGCCTTCTGAATTGGTTCTGATTTCTATTACCATCCCCTTGAAAATTTATATTTGGTTGTTTGGATTCCCATTTTATCTTACCTATATCAGAAGTCAGATCCTTCAAAGTCTTAGTTATCTCTTCAAGTTTGGGATCAAATGTAGCTGGGTTAGAGGAGGTAGGGGCATCCTCTCTCTATTTTTTCTTCTCTTTATCAGATCTAGTCTTTAATTTGTCTGATGCCAAAATATTAGATTCAACTTCAATGGATGCTTCCTACATGGATAATAGTGTGGTTGATATTCTCTCTCTCAGGAGGAGGGAGAATTTTGCATCAAATGAATTAACATAAGTGATCTTGGCAGAGGCTTCAATTGGTTTGATTTCATTTGAGATTCTGCCATACATTTTATTTAATCTCTTGGGTGAAGTAAAAGAATTCATATAGAGTTTTAAGAAAAATAGAATTTATTCAATGGCTCATTCACATAGTACACAGAGATTTATACCAGAAACCCTCAACCGGGAAAACCTTTCTTATATTCATTATATCGAGTTTCACCATTCAGTATACAATATATATACAATGTTTTTAGGTATTCCGTAGATACCAAAACCCTAATCCCTTAATCCGAGATTAATTTACAAAACGCAGTTGTCATATCTGACGCACCCACACACACACATGCAAAGAATATAACACCTACCCAACATTCTCCCACTTGTTGTTTTCATTCAATCCAAGGGTCCAGGGGATTATATAGTCAACAATCCAAGGAAACAATGCCCATTGTTACTCTACACCAGGAGAACTTTTCTATGCTCACAGACTTTGTCAATGAATCTACAACATTCTTCAAAGTGTCAACCTTTTTCCAGCAACACCTTCTTTTCCTCAACCATGTCTCTCACAAATTGATATTGAACATTAATATGCTTTGTATTCAAATGATAAGCTGGGTTCTTTGCCAGGAATATTGCACTCTGACTGTCACAATCTAATATCACTGCTTGTTGTACCAACCCAATAACTGAACACAATATTTGTAACCATACTACTTCCTTGCTTGCATGAGTGGTTGCCATGTATTCAACTTCTGTAGTTGAGAGTGCCACTACAACTTGTCTTTTTCTCATTCAACTGATTGCTCCTCCAAATAGGTTAAAAACATACCCACTTGTATATCTTTTGCGATCTAGATCTCCAACCCAGTCTACATCAACAAAGCCATGTATGTCCACCACTCTTTCCAATCTTGGTCTTCCTTGGTAGCACAATCCATAATTGGTAGTTCCATGCAAATACCTAAAGACCCTCTTTACTTTTGTCCAATGCTTCTTCCCTGGTTTTGACATATACCTGCTCAAAACTTCCACTGCATGTGCAATGTCCAGTCTAGTACAAACCATTGCATACATCAAACTGCTAACTGCACTGGCATATGGAACATGGGACATGTCCTCCTCTTCTTCCTATGTCTTTGGACACTGATCTACAAATAAATTTACACCTATAGGAATAGGAACCTTGACCGGTTTACTTCCAAGCATATTAAACCTGTGCAATATCATCTCAACATATTTTCTTTGATTCAACTAGAGTTTCATGTTTTCACGATCTCTTTTAATATGCATTCCCAAAATGAAGTTAGTAGTACCGAGATTCTTCATGTCAAATTTGGAGGATAGTTGTGATTTCACCTCCTTGATAACATCCATGTTATTTCCTACCAACAACATGTCATCAACATACAAAACTACATAAATGAAGTGATTACCAACCTGCTTGGAATATACACAGTGATCATCTCTACTTCTTACAAATCCCAATCCAAGGATGTATGTGTCAAACTTTGTTACCACATCCTAGGTGATTGCTTCAGACCATATAGTGACTTCTTTAGCTTATAGACCAACTCTTTCTTTCCCTTCACTACAAATCCTTCTAGTTACTTCATGTAGATTTCTTCTTCTAGATCTCCATGTAGGAATGTTGTCTTCACATCCATCTGTTCCACTTCAAGATCAAAATAAGCAACAATAGATAAAATAAATCTAATAGAATTTAACTTAGCAACAGGAGAAAAAATCCCACCAAAGTCAATTCCCTCTAACTGGGAATAACCTTATGCTACTAATCGAGCTTTGTATTTCTCCACTTTACCTTGTGCATTAAACTTCTTCTTGAACAACCATTTGCTACCAACCAATTTTCTTCTAGCTGGCAACTCAACTATATCCCATGCCTCATTCTTATCCAAGGCATCCATTTCTTCAACCATGGACTACTTTTAGAGTTTACTATCCTCTTAATTCACTGCTTCCCTGATAGTTCTAGGATCATCATCAGTAATAGGTAAAGCAAAATTGGAGCAAAAATAAGGTGGACTATACCTTTTTGGTTGCCTTCTATCTCTCACTAATATCCTCAATACTGGGGTATGAGGTTCTTCTTCTTCTGCTTCTGCTTCCTCTTCTTCATATGATTCAGATTTTGCATCATCCAACTCAAGCTCTATTTTCTTAGGTTCATCTTGATTTGGTAGGAATTCTTGTTTGGACACATCTTTTACCTCTCTAAAAACAACATCTCGAATGTAAACAATTTTCTTGGTTTCTGGGTTCCAAAGCTTATAACCTTTCACACCATATTTATAACCAATAAAGATACACTTTTCAGCCTTTTTATCTAGCTTACTTATATTTTCCTTTGGAACATGTACATAAGCATCGCAACTAAAAACTTTAAGATGTTGAAGAGAGGGTTTCTTTCCATACCATACCTCGTGTGGAGTTTTATCATCCAACGCTGATGAAGGTGATCGATTGACCAGGTAACATGCTATACCCACTTCCTCTGCCCAGAATTCTTGTCCTAACCCGGCACCGCTGAGCATGCTCCTTGCTTTTTCCATCAGTGTCCTGTTCATCCTTTCTGCAACTCCATTCTGTTGAGGAGTGTATGGAGTAGTATTCTACCTTGCTATACCAAACTTCTTACATAATTCTTTGAATTCATTTCCGCAGAATTCTTTGAATTCATTTCCATATAATTCTCCACCATTATATGTTCTCAATACCTTTATTTTATTCTCTGTCTGATTTTCTACCAGAGCCTTAAACTCTTAAAATTTTTCAAATAGCTCAGATTTCTTTCTAAGAAAATAAATCCATGTGTTCCTTGAAAAATCATCTATGAGTGAAACATAATACATAGATTTACCTAGGGATGGAACAGGAACAGGTCCAAACACATCACCGTGTATCAACTCTAATATCCCCTTTGCTCTTGTAGCACCAGATGGGAATATTTATTGATTTTGTTTACCATATATGCAATGTTCACATAAATCAAAATCTAGAGTGCAATTAGACATAAATTCAACCATACCTTTACCATGTAGTGTTCGAAGGCCCTTTTCTCCAATATGCCCCAGTCTTTCATGCCACAACATGGTCTTCTTTTTAGGGATGATATTGGTCTTATCTTCTTTATTTGTCTGCTCAAGGAAAACATAATTGCTACACCCATTTGTATAAGTGCTTCCCAACAAATTGTACATAGTTCCACACCAAACTCCCCTCATCAACGCCATTGCTCCTCATACCATCTTGAAAGTGTTCTTTTCAAATACAGTTTTCACTCCTGCATCATCCAACTTGCTTACAGATATTAGGCTCCTGGCTAGTTTAGGAATGTGCAGAACCCCAGGGAGAGTTCTAATCCTTCCATATTTTAGAAGAAACTTAACCCTTCCATGTCCCAAGATTTTGGATGTCGAGTCATCTCCTAGGAATACATCACCACCATCGTATTTTTCATATTCAGAGAACCACTCCCTGTGAGGAGTCATATGGTATGATGCACCTGAGTCGATAAACCATACTTCACGATTTGCATGTGTAGTTGTAGATGCCAGGTAAACATCATCTCCTTCTTCAGTGGAGGCTTTCGCCTATGTGGAAGAGTTACTATCGAATCCCTTTGGTTTATCAACCTTCTTAGACTTGCAATGTTTCTTATAATGCCCTGTTTTACCACACTTCCGACATTTCCTCAAAGATTTTTCTGGAGACTTAGATCTACCTGTAGATTTAGATCTTCCCCCCCCCGAAGGCTTACCAGGATTCCTATCTTGGGGACAAACTCTTATAAATAAAGCATCTGTGCTATGACTATCCATGCTTTACCGCCTCATCTCTTCAGATAACAAAGATGAAACTACATCCTCATACTTCAATGTATATTGAGTGGTACTACCAATTTATACAACCAGATTATCCCAAGAGTCTTACAAAGAACATAATAAAGTAATACACTTATCTTCTTCTGCAATCGTAATATTTACAGAGACAAGTTGACTTACCAGAGTATTAAAGGCATTTAGATGTTCTGTCATAGAATCTCCATCTTCCATCCTGAGATGATACAAATTATTTCAAAGAAACAACTTGTTTACCAGGGAATTTGACTGATACAAATTCCCTAACTTATCCCATAGTTCCTTGGCTGTAGATTCTTCCGAGACATTCAACAAACCTGAATCTGCCAGGCAGAGTCGAATAGTACTCCTTGCTTTTCTGTCCAAATTCTCCCAATCTTCCTTCGACATACTAGTAGGTGGTGTACTAGTAGGTTGTGTACCAGTAGCCTGTGTGCTAGTAGACGGTGTACCAGTGGGCTGTGTATCTGGATCCACAACTATCCATTGTTATTTTTCTACAAGAAGGTCCTCCATCTTGAGCTTCCATAGATCAAAGTTTTTACCATTGAACTTTTCTATCTCAATTCTAGATGAGCTTGCCATTCCTCTTTCTATACTCGAATCTCCATTGCAAAATCTCCCACTAAACCCAGGTTTATCACATACCCAAGATAAACTTGATTGATCAAGACCGAGACAAAACCTCAACAACAAAGGCATCCCTTTGAAGCCAAAAACGAGCTCTGATACCACATGTAAGTTTTAAAACTGTGAAGTAAAACAATGCATATATAGTCTTAAGAAAAACATAATTTAATCAATGGCTCATTCACATAGTACACAGAGATTTATACCGGAAACCCTCAACCGGGAAAACCATTCATATATTCACTATATCAAATTTCACCATTCACTATAAAATATATATACAATGTTTTTAGGTATTCTGTAGATACCAAAACCCTAATCCCTTAATCTGGGATTAATTTACAAAATGCAGTTGTCATATCTGATGCACCCACGCACATACATGCAAAGAATATAACACCTACCCAACAGAGGGAGAATAATGCATCAAATGCATTATCATAAGTGATCTTGGTAGAGGCTTCAGTTGGTTTGATTTCATTTGGGATTCTACCATACATTTTATTGAATCTCTTGGTGAAGTCTGAAATAGATTCACCATTCTTTCTCTTTAGAGCCCCAAATTCAGTGATGTAATAGAGATCATCTCTCCTATCTCCCCATTTCTTTATAAAAGATTCATCTAATGCCTCAATATTTGAAATTGAGGATGGAGGAATACTTCTGAACCATTTGTAACCTCCCCATCTAGACTCTGTACAGACAACCTCATCCTCACATATGAATAATCAATGTTAAAGATGTCTGCAAAACTATAAAATGATACCAGATGCTCTTCAACAATTATTTCACCTTCCCCATTATATCTTGGCATATATTTCATGTAATATGTGGTTGGAAGTGCATGTAAAAGTATAGGTAGCACTAAGGGCGCATATCTGGCAGCAATCATGGCATCCATCCTATTAATGGCAATTTCTTGAAAAATAGGAATCTGCAAATTTATGGGAGATACATGAGTGGATGCAGGAGTGAATGATGAAGTGGAATCAAGAATAGGAGATGTTTGAGCCCCGTTGGAATTATGATTCTCAGGGTAGCAAATTCAAGCTGCTCGTGGTGATGGTTTGAAGTATTCTCTTGGTGGGCAACTTTTCCCTTAAGGGGGGAAGCATATCTCTGAGCTACAATGGATTTCCTTAGTTTCCTTTCTAGCTCAGGGCCTACTGTATTATTCTCAGGGTTAGAATCAACCTTCTTGGCTTTGTTTTTTTCATATTTGGATCTGTTGAATCCCTTTAGGGATGCCAATATTTCTTCTTTAAATTTTACTCAGTGAAGTCACCAGGTGAAAGATGGAAGTCTGTTAGTGTCTGATATTTTTTCACCATCAAAGGTCAAAGCTGATCAATTTTTGTTCTCCCAGAGAAAGATATTTCGTTACTCTGTTCCTCAGAAACAACACCAAAAGATGTTGGTCCTAAGGTCTGGACTTGACTGCTAAACGACAAAGCTAGGCCACCTATCAGTTTAGAATGATTGTTTCTTTAACTTTTTGTTGGTTGGTCAGAGGGTCATTATATCAAGACAAAGGAAAGGTTGGGTTGGAAGAATGATATGGATGAGGGCCCTCCTTCACTGATGGCACACTAATGACAGACTAGTGAAATAATAGAAAACAAAGAGAAACAACAAACTACTCAATGAATAATTTGTTGCAAGAAGTTCAATACTTAAAATATCATTTCAAGGCATCAAACATGTATCAAAACACAATAACTCCCACAGGTTGCAGAAAAAAAATATTTACCAAAGAATTAGTTGTTTGATAGGTTGCATATTAGTAAAAATAAGTCATACAATAACTGAAAGGAAATGAAATTTACATTGCACAAATCAAAAACTATATTCAAGATAAGAATGAAAACACATGAAGAGTTGAAAGAAACATTGTCATCAAGAGTTTGTTCACCAGGTAGAAATATTTAATCCATGCATAAAATGGGTCCAACCAGTCTGTTGTATTGTTATTCTTTCTTCAAAAAAATCGACCTTTACAATATCCAAAAACTGACTATTTAAAAGAGTTGCAGAGGCTCTCATCCTTAGGGGACTGAGACCTCGATCTAGGGAACTGCTCGTAAAACAAAATATTAACTTCACTAAGATACCAGAATTAAACAGCAAGAGTGGTTCTTATCACACACAAAAGACCACTCTTACATCTAATATAGGAAAATGTTGGACTTAATCAAATGAAACTACTATTGTCTCTGCGACAGAACTGATGCATGTGATGGAGGAACTAAGTGGTCGAAAATAGGCCTCAGAGTGATAGATAAGGGCTATGTGTTGAACGACAACATGTTTGTGAGATATTGGAGGCCACTGGAGATAAACAGCTACATGAGTAGAGCTTGTTGAAGTGTTTATGGAACTAATCTGCGTCGACCTGTGACTGAGACTTAGCTCTCCATCTATGCCTGAGATTTTGGAAGCCAAGTGCACTTCGTATTGACCCCATCAACGACCATATGTACCTGTGAAATAGATTCATGGGAATGGTCGTTGGCCCATCAGAGATGAGGGGAGATGTGGAGGCAGGCATCCAATCGAGAGATGGGATGAATGGACATGAGGCTAGATGACGTGTAGTGGGGGATACAGCTGGCACATAGGGAGAGGAGGAGTAGATAGGTTGGGAAGAGAGTGGAGAATAAGTGGCGAAAGGTGAGAGGGGGCGGTATTGAAAAACAACCAAGGAGGAACTCGGAGGGGGGTGTAGGCGGTAACCGGATTAGAGAAGGGGGGGTCTAAGTTCTTTAGGATCCGCCAGGTTAGGTGGGACCCGTGATGAGAAAACCACTTTCTTGGACCCCCGCCCCCCCCCAACTATTAAAGATATAAAGGTTTGAGGGGGTCCGAGCTGCGACAAGGAACATCGATCTAGAGAGGTGGGCCACCACCGATGGAGATCAACATGGGGGTTAATAGAGGACAAGTGTTGGGTGGTGAGAGGAGTGAGAGTAGTGGATGGGATGAGTGGAGATGATGTGGTGGTGACACAACAATCTGAGGTCATTCAAGGACGTGATTGCGAGAGATGTTGAGGGTGGTTTGGATCGAGACTGCCTTTGGGCCCGCAATCCACCATAAGATGCCACGTACCCTTCAATCAAAACCATGGTTTAAATTGTGGGACTTCTCTGGAAAATTAACATCTGGGCAGTTTGCATTCCTTCAATGAACTATAGCCATCAATCGAATAACGATCTGAGACATGGGTGACATTTACTTGCTGCAAGGATTGATGGTTCTCGTTGAACTGGGGTCAATGGTCCAGATTCACTTCATACTTTCGGGCTTTAGTTGTTTTGAATGTGAAACATGAAACATCTCCCGGAGGAAAATCATCGAAGTGACATGGAGGCCTGATGTTGTATGATGTCATGATTGCTGAGGTGTCTAGGAAAGAGAGGTGACACATGTCACATGGAAATGGGCGAATGACATAAGAAAATGACCTGAGATGAATGCCATGTGTCCTACCTGATGAGTGTGCCACGTGTCTCAACTACTATTTTCTATGTTGTTTGACACTTTGGGACCTTGGTTCTTCAGGCTTTGGGACTTTAGGAGTTTCAAATGTTAAGCGTAAAGATATCTCGGAGGAAAATCCCCGAAGTGAATGATATATGTCCATGTGTCTCCACTGATGTATGGTCTTGATTTATTCTAGGTTTTCGACACTTCGTGCTTCAAAAGATTCAAATGTTCGTGCTTTGAAACTTCTTGAAGGAGAATATCCGAAGTAACTGATATGTCACCATGTGTCCTGTCTGATGGATGGTCTAGATTTACTTTGGGACTTCGGGTCCTTCCCTCTTCAAGAATTTCGAATGTGAAACCTAAAAATCTCCCAGAGGAAAATCCCTAAAGTGAATGATTTGTTGTCATGTGTCGTGACCGACGAACAATCAAGATTTTCTTTGCAAATCCGGGCCTCATGAGTTTGGGAGTTTATGAATGTTATGCTTGAGAAACTACCAAAATAAAATCACCAAAGTGATGTGTCAGGTTCCTTGAGACTTCGACTCTTTGGATTTTTGGAGGCTTCGGGTCTTGGACAATTCATTACTTCAAAATTGATATTAAAACCTACGTGATTCTAGAACCTTAATGGATGAGGGCTATTGATCTAGGATTTTATTGGTGGATATTTAACGTTTAAAATTTACCCATCTGTCCCCACAGTCTGAGCCCAAAATTTTATTCTCTGGATCATTGTTTCATGTGAATGAGCATTCCCTGTACATACAAAAATGCTTGGGAAACCTATGAAGAGCTCAATCCATGAAAAACATGATGACAAGTAATTCGAAACAAACACGATGTATATTTCATCCCTCAAGAAATACAGAAAATGAAATGTGCAAAGACTCAAATAGGATAGAAGTAAACAAGAACCAAGTCACTCAGTAATGGGAAAACGACTTAACCAGCCAAAAAAAGGAAAATGTTGATGAAGGCGTAGGGAAAAAAGAAGAAGAAGAGAGGCAAGAGATGCAGACCTAGGTTACAATAGTTTTAATAAAGAGTGTTTGCAGATATATTTTGCACCCTTATGGTTGTAGAAAACAGGTTATTACAACAGTAAATCCAACCACCAAAACTTACAAAGAGCCCACCCAAAAGTTACGTTAGGCATATTAGATTATCTTAAGGGGTAGTAACACAATGTCACTTAAAAGAAGAGGTCCACAATGTGCCATAGGGGTAACCGTCAAAGCGTTATAACCCACTAGTGTTAGTCTTTCATTCAAGAGGGATATTTATTATGTGTTTGATCTTTTGCATGCCTTCAATTATTTTAAGAGAAGCAGTTCATCATTCTCGAGACCTGTTTGGGGGAGAATCTAGAAGGATTATGTTTTAGGATTTTATCTTTTCCCAGCCACCATCCCCTAGGCCTTCAACCGCTTTTTCCCATGAAATGAGGTACATGCCCTTCTTGGGTCACTAAAGTCAAAGGGACTAGGAGAGGGCAATGTTATGGGAATGGAATGAGAGGAAAGTGATAAGTATGGTCAGGAATGGTACAATGACCCTCAAGGGACCCCCAGTTTCACTCCTTCCCCAAAATTTATCCACTTACTAGGAAATCGATGAAACTCACCAAGGTGAAATAGGGTAAATAACATAATATCCAAGAAAGTGTTCTATAATCAAAAGAATCTTCAATAAAACATGCTTAAATGCCTCAAATATTAGTGTGATTACTTTCCACAATACTCGACTTGTACCGCATGGAGCAAGACCCATGTTCCTTCTAGAAGCTAGATGGTGTGGTGGATGCACTGAATATGGATCCAAACTATGGTGATAGAGAGGGCTTCCATATGTGCAAGTGGACACTTCTATTCATGTGATCTCTCGACAATCCATATCTGTAACCTGAGGGCCTTCAGACATCATCTCCTTAGTTATCCCACAAAATGGGGATAACATATGGCTCCTACTTGGGGACATGTGCTCGTCGTAGAGTGCATGAGAACCACAACATATCTTAGTAGAACTGTGCCTACACTGTGTTAGAAAAACAGGACCGCGGAGCAATAAAATAAAACAAATGCAGAAACAAAACACAGAAGACACACAATACAAGAGAGACACAAATTTACATGGTTCACCCAGTGTGGGCTACGTCCACCAAAGAAATTGCCAGGTCCTTCCTTTATTATTATCCAGCAAAATGAAGGGATAAAACCTACAGCAAAACCCGCTGTAACTTCCTCTTCTTTCTCTCACAGTCTCCTCTCTCATAATACAATATTCACCCTCATACATAGCCGCAATACATTTCCATCATAAAAGAGGGTTGCCTTATAGGGCAAAAACCCTAACATAATCTCTACCATTAGATCTACGACCTTATAATGAACGGTCCATATTTACAATGAAATTACAATATACTTTTATAAGGCAATTTTTGCTTTGGGGGCTTCGCCCCCGAACCCCTGCTGGGGGCCCGCTTGCTCCCAGACCCCCCGAACCCCGCAGAGGGGGTACCCCCCCTCTGCACTCCCCCACGTGGAAGAGTGTACATACTTCTGGGGTGTAAATACTTCATGGGGTATAGACACGGCTGAAAG
>JZKD02S1766591.1:97219-107996 GCA_000966675.3 Picea glauca | reverse complement strand
CTTTGACCTTTTGGGGCTTCAAGCCAACATATGAGGGTCCTCCAACTTCGTAAGGCCATAACTCTCAAACTGTGAGGAGCTATGTGACATTCCACATACCACTAGAAATGGAATGAAATTTAATATCCATAAAGAATAGTATTACCTTCAAATATATTAAAACTCATACCATTATACATGAAACAACCTTGGGTCCATTACCCAAACCTTTGTGCTATTGAAATTCGCTACCCGATTTTCTTCAAGGGTTGACATCAACGAAAACCAACCTTAATCAACATAAGGTCCTTTGTTTATTAAGTAAACAACAATATCTACAACATCTTCCCAGAACTATAAGGGAAAACCAACATGCAATCTCATACTCCTTGCACGCTCCATGATTGTCCTGTTCATCCTTTATGACACACCATTTTCTTGTGGTGTTCTTGGAACTATCTTCTCTCTACGAATCCCATGGTATGAAAAATAATCATCAAAATCCTTGCTGCAATATTCGCCTATGTTATCTAATCTAAGACACTTCAACCTTTTTCCTGTCTCATTCTCAACCAAAGCTTTCCATTTCTTAAAAGAATAAAAAACATCGGATTTTTGTCGAATGCAATAAACCCAAGTTTTTCTAGTTGCATCATCAATAAAAGTAACATAATAACGAGAGACACCAAGAGATGATACATGAGCTGGTCCCCATACATATGTATGCACAATATCTAACCTTTCACTCTTATTTTCTTTTTCGACTCTGAGAAATATGAATCTCTTCTGTTTTCCATAAACATAATGCTCACATAAGTCCAAATCAATTTGTTTAAGATATGGAAAACAATTTTCTTTTGTGAAGTATCTGCATCCCCTTCTCACTCATGTGTCCAAGCCTATGATGCCACAATGTTGTGTCCACTCCTATAGAAGCTAAAGAGATAGAAGAGTCAATATTAATAGTAAATAAATAAAATGTACCTACCTTCTCTCCTTTTGCTATCACCAATGATCCTTTGGTGAACTTCCACACCTTATCTGTAAATATGGATATACAACCTTCACTTGCCAACTGTCCCGTTGAAATTATATTTTTCCTTATATATGGAACATGTATTACCTCTTTCAACAACCATTGGTTTCCATTGCTTTGATTTACTTTTACCTTTCCCATTCCAACAATTTTTCATGGTGCATCATCACCCAAATGAACATNCCATGAAGTTGGGAATCCATTCAGTGCCATGTTCACTAACTGTGCATCTGCAACCTTCTCCCTAACTGCTGCAAGTTGATCACGAATCTGTGTGATCTTCATGAGGTAACTCGTGATTGTGTCTGATCTGGTTCACTATGGATCCGAGTTTGTTTTGCAATACTATCTTCTCGTTTATGTTCTGACTCTGGTAGAGACTAACCAGGGCATCGAACATCTCCTTCGCTCTCTTCTTCTCAGATACACGAGGGATCAAATGATCCTTTATGGCATCCAAGATCATTAGCTTGGCCTTCACTTCCCTTTTGTTGTGAGCTACCAACGTTGCGGATTTGTAGGCAGGTTCACAACGTTTTTGATAATATCCCATAGATCATTCTCTTCTAGTAAGAGTGTAACCCTCACCTTCCATGATAAGAAATTCAAGGCACCATCCAATCTGTGCTCAAACTCAAGGCATGTTGCTGCTATCTCTAAGATCTATTGCACAAACTCCGAAATCTGAAAATAAAACTTTGAAACCCTCTCACTGCTGGTCCTTTTTCCCTAAAGTTGATTTACCGTTGCAAATCTTAGAGAATCTCAATCAGAGAAATAAGCTTTGATACCATGTGAAAATTCCCAAGCCCTAGGTGACTAAAGTCCTTATGATCTCAATCAAACAAGTAGATTACTGAATTGAATTATTGCATAAATAAATTTCAGACCATAACATTAATCACACAATAGCTGGAAATCAAATAGTGGAAGCATAAAAAATAATTTTACACAACATAGGTAATTACTCCTTCAAAACTTGCTTTTCAGTCCTTAGAAAAACTTATAAGGAAACCTCCATAAGCTGCCTAAAAAAAAACTGCATGGATACCAAAAAACACCTCAAATTGAGCGTAACAACTTGCTGGGAGAGTGTGGCTTGCTGTACGGTTGCATGACATGTCCTTAGGGATTGTACAGACACAGGTACATCTCTGTCTATACAACTGTACGAAACTATTTCGTACGCTGTATGGACTACTGCACGAGACTGCCTGCTACCCAAAATGTCTCTTTCCTAGCTGCCTGCTCTCTCTCCCTCTTTGTCGCTCAACCTACTCAACTGCTCAAGTGTTCAAGTGTGTCTGAACTCTCTATCTTGACTTGTCTTTATAGTTTTAGCTGAGATCACTCTAATCTATTTTTGAGATTACTTCTAGTCATGCATGCATGAAATGCACATTTTAGACTCAATCGCTAAAAATAGGACTTTCACTTTTTAACTAAAGTGAATTACAAATTAGAATTTACTTTTTGAAAATAGAGTCACTTTTCGAAAATAAAATTACTTTTCGAAGATATCTCAAACTACTCACATGTTCACATGGAACCTGTGAGGAAGTTCTTGTCCAAGCTATAATTCTCAACACCTTCACTCTTATCTTCTGAGGCCATCAGTACCCCTACCTAACTAGTAACACTATGCTTTGCAGCAAATATGTTTAAGTGTTATAATATATGGTTCGGTCAATGTTAGTCTAGTTGCATTAGTTAGGTTATTTTTTTGTTTTTTTCAAATTTATTTATATACCTATAAGGCATATAGATACACATGTATAGAAGGCCAAACAAGATATTGATGCAATGGAAAGCACCTTTCCAACAACCTTGTGTTGGAATCCAACAAACAAAATCTGCTTTGGAGATAGAAATAGTAGGAAATGAACCCTAGCAAAGTCACATAGATTGATTCAAAGACGTCGAATACCCCCAAGGTAGTCAAGACCTGCAAGCATTCCAACTAGAAATGCGTCAGAAAGGTTGCTGGAAAGGGGTGCATTTTCTTGCATTTTTATTCGACTTTAGGGAGAGTTCAAAGCCCACCCCTTTTTCCTTGAGGACATCTTTTGTCTAGTCCCTTTTCTACACACTGCAAAAAGTTTGGATTTATGGGGACTTAGCCTCCGAGAGAGTTCAATACCCCTACCTAGCACTTTGCTCTTACGAGGCCATCATCTCAGCTTGCCTTAAAGGGTTTGCTCGTGTTTGGTACTTAGAGGCGTTTTGGCTTCTCCACCAGGTGGCCATCTCTCTGGAATGTTTTCTCTCCTTCAGGTACTCTTTAAATGCACTAGACCTCTTGTCGTCTAAGCAAGACTTGAATCGGGCCATTAGAGAGGATATCTATAGATAGTACACCCAGGTCACTTGGATCACACCTACAAAGAGTCTTGACCTAAAGATGGTTTTCTATTTGGAGCACTTTTTGGAGCTATGGGATGGCATTATTGTCTGTCTTTCGAACACACAGAGACACTAGATGCACACACTTAGGATCCCCCTTGGTTAGTTTTGATTCCATAATAAACCAATTAAACAACTTACTCTATCTAGATAAGAATATCCCTATGATTAGCCAAATAGCAAAGATACTATGCATAAAATCAATACAACATCACCTCATGTATCCAACATGCATCCACACATTGACTCCACACACCAAAGCTAGCTCCAAAGTCTTTATTATTTTAGAAGAAGATACAACATTACAATGCTTGCTTGCCCAAGATTTGACTAACTTATGAGGAGGTCGACCCTCTCTTAAATATGAATGGAGGTGACAATCCCTAGGTAATGCATGCGCTTAGGGTTAGGTTTAGGGTTTAGGTAATGCGTGGGGATGAGGGAGTGGCGCACTAGATGAGGAGGAGATGCGTGGGAGTGAAGGGGAGTGGGTGTATAGTTAAGTGGAGGTGTAGGTAGATGAAGGGGAGTGGGAGTTAGGTAAAGGGGAGATGAGTGGGAGTGAGAGAGGGAGTTAAAGGATGCGTGGGTCCCTTAACTAATGCGCTAGGGTTTAGGGAATGCGCCACTTGGGATGGGAGTCGAGTTCCTTCATTGGTAACTCCTCCCAACTCCATGTCATCTAATTAAGTCAACCTCCCCATTAGTTAACTCACCTTGAGCCTTTAGTCAACTAGGGACACACAAAAAACATGTTTAAAACATGTTCCCCAGTTCTCCTAAAATTTAGGAGATTTAATTAATTACCCCTTTTCCGTATTTTTCGAGTACTGTTGACTTTTTTGGTGATAATAATCACTTTTTAGTCTCGAAAGATGGGAAATAGGGGTTTACATCATACTTCGGACTGAAAAACGACTGTAAATATGGCATCTGACAATGTTTAATGCCATATTTTATACATTTATTGACTCAAAATTAATAAATTCCATTTTTGCGGGAATTTAATTAATTCACTAAAAACTTAAAACAAAACCTATCAGACTTAGCCGCAATTTCCAAATGACCCAGACACTATGTTCTAGTATGAGCTTATATACATTTAGACACTAGACATTGGATTTTCCATGCCAAGACCTGCTTGTCAACACATACTCCAGCTTTGGAGCAAGTCTTCTGAGTGAAAAAACTTAGAAATTATTTAATCGCTCACTAAGGCAAGTAGAAAAAATAATTAACAAGTTGAAAAAAACTCTCTGAAGTATGTGCCCACTCCTAGATCAAGGGTGGCCAATAGCCTTTTACAATATCTCATACTTAGGACATTTATTACAATGGTGGAAATGCGGGAGAAAGGGGCCCTTTTAAGGCCTGCTGACTCACTGAAATCTGCATATATGAGCACTGATTGCTCATTCTTTGGCGGCTCTTCAGGAAATCCAGCTTGTGCAAACTGGTGGATAACAGGCCCCACTTAAAATTTCACTTTTACCTTTCCTCACTAGTTTTCTCAACAGTTTCATGGGCCTTACAAGGTGCAAAGGAAAGTTGGGGCAGTTTCATATGAACTAGAATTGCTACAGGGAAGCAAAATCCACAATGTTTTCCATGTATCATGCCTAAAGAGGGCATTGGGACATGTTGTAGCTAATGAAGAGCTACCACCAGTTGATGAAGAAGGGCACTTGATCTTGGTTCCAGAGGAGATTTTGGAGGTGAGGGCGAAACACCAAAGGAACAGGGACAATAAGGAATATTTGGTTAAATGGAAAAATTTCCCTATAGAAGATGCCACTTGGGAGTGTGAACAAGTGCTACAACAAACAGGTTCATGATTGCTTGTGGGTAAGCAATTTCCAGTAGGGGAGTCTGTAATGTTCCCCTTTCCTTGACAAGCACATTAAGGACTTAGTAGTCTAGTAACCCCTCTAGACTATAGTCCCATGGGTGAAAAAGGGTTAGGAGGTGCTAAAATGTCATTGAGGAACTTAATGTTATATTATCGAAGTGACTTTGATAAAGCAGAAAAAAGGTTGTTTGACTTAAGGAGAAGATTAAGTAATAACCTTAGAAAAGACAATAAAGTAACTCAATTGGAAATTAGAAGATGGAGGTATAAAAGAAAGAGGAGGGCTCATTATTCATGTCATTTTCTCTATTTTCTTCTTGAGCTATGCAGCTTACGTTTTGAGGGTTTTGACTAAACAAACTCTAGAGACCAGCAAGGAGGTGAAAGATCCCTATGTTCCTGGTCCAAGCTTGGCCAAGGAGGTGGAAGATTCCTCCCTCACCATTCTATTCAGCTACAGGTTTGGTTTCTCCAGTGGAAGAAGAGTCAGGGCGCAGATCTGGAGAGTTTTTGCAGAGGGGGTGCACTGTGGAGGAGAAAACAATTCGATTTGGCCAAGGAAAGATAGATTTGAAGCCAAGGTGGAGGGTTCTACAATACCCAAGCGCCTTTTCTCATTAGTCTTGGGGGGGTTTAAGCCTCATATCAATTTATTCTTGCATTGGGTGAATCTCTGAAGGAGGGCGCACTGTAATAGTGGATCCATTGCGCTTTAGGGGTCAGATCTCTCAGTAAAGCTGAGAAACTCTTCATTGGTGTTTGGAATTCCCCGATCTATAGATCTACAGCATTATACAGGAGGTTGAGGGTCAGATTTGAAGAGGCCGAAATCTTGACGGTTTCTGCAGTCCAGAGGAGCGCAAATCTGCCAGGTTCAGTACCAGATCTAGAAGAAGGGAAAGAAATTGATCTTGTCTTCTTGCATGCAGTCATTGAGAGTCTAGGAAGGCTCCTTACTATCTCTTGCAGCATATGTTGGAGGAATCTTCAGTCACAACACTTGTATCTTTTATATTTCTCCCAGTTTTGTGTAACTCTTGTTGGAGGTCAGCATATTTACTAAATAAGGTAAGATCTGAAGTTTGTGACTATCTTCTTGTGTACACTGTTAGCATCTTGTTATTGTTGTTTTGCTGTTCCAATTTCCATCATTATATGCTGTGAAAACTTGTTAATCCACTCCATGCGCAAATCTGAAGGATAACCTGCAAAACATTTGATAAACACAACACAAACAAACAAACTTAAAACACCAAGTTCCTAGCAATCTTGCTTTGGAACATTACATGGAAGAATTTCATCATTCCTCACTCCTCAAACAATAGGTAAAAATGAGTTATTTTTTTGGGTTTTCCACCTCACATAGGCCTTTTTTTCCCTGCGTGGTTCAATTTTTAGGGTAAATCACGAATTTTCAAGAAGCCCTGAATTTTTGGAGTTTTTTCCCAACGATTATTTGGATGTCTCAAACAAATTGCGATTTTGGCAATATTGCTGATAAATCGGCGATTTTTGCAAATATGAGCTCAGATATCTTGATGAGGAACCAATTCACCCTCCTATTCTAGTTACCATCAAGATAAAGTTTCAATACACAGCCAAAATAGTAAGTAACATTAGGGAAGCTGAAGCAATATCATCAAATATTGGCTTAGCAGATCTCAGTTTGACATGATCTTAGCTTTAGTCCCTTATTTGATGTTCTTTTGAGTGATTATGCAAGTTAGATTGTGGTCTGTTATAAGTGGGAATGAAGCAAGTGGGGCCTTCACACGAAGTTGTTAAGCTTTGGGAAGCTTATGTGGATTGCAGCTATACATGTTCAGTCAAAATCACTTATATTGATAACGAGTATTCTCTCAATTAAAGTTAGCTACGATTCACAAGGCATGCTATAGTAGCATGCCCATGAGAATCAATTAATCACCTACAACTCTCTTAGTGATACTTCAGTAGACATAGTAACTGATATGTATAGAATATGTTCTCCGAAATAAGGACACCTGTACATTTTTAGTTGATGATTATACCCATCAATGTATTGGGACTCGGGAAAGCACTATAGCAACAGGACATGCTTATTGAAATATTACATGCATGACATTCAAGGAAACACTTAAAAGACAAAAAAATCAGAAGAGAAGGCTTGAAATATCTATCTTTAAAACAATGCGGAAATGACATAACAAGCTTGTTTCTGCCATCTTGGTCCATCCTTAGATTTCTCTAGAGGTTAATTTGGTTGCCATTCCACTCCTCAGCAATGCTTCATATTTGTCATAGTCAACCTAAGGTAAGATCTTGATTAGATCTCTGCAATTGCAGAAGTGTATACAGGAAGGGAATATTCCTGTCTGCTTGACAATTCTTGCTTCTCCTATGGGACTTCTCTGTTTAACCTTCTGCTTTCCTTTTTTAGAGCTACAATTTCATGCTATACAACTACCCTAGCAACTAATTAGTGCATGTTGAATTTCTAGATGGAAGCTGAACTTGCAGAACTGCAGAATCAAGAATTATTATTGAAGAAGAAACTTGATGCTAAGCAATTGGAAACACAGATGCTAGACGAGGAGATGTTGTTGTTTAAGGCAGCAGTGGATATGGCACTGGACAGTAAGCATCCTGGAGAATTTTATCTGGAAGAGCTTGGGAAGAGGGTTGAGGCAAGAAAGCAACAGATTACAGCTTTGGAGCTGCAATGGTTTGTTACTTAAATTTTTTTATTCGATAATGCCGTTACATATTGTTTCTTTTAGTAGCAGATAATGGGTTAGGATTTGAAATAGAATGCCTAGTTAACTGTTTTGCATTATATGACTCTTTAATTTGTTTATTTTTCTGATCTGAATTTCAAGAGCTGACATGCTATGCATTAAAACTAGCAGGGATACCGTTAGAATGTCACTGGAGGAAAAGAAAGCAAGCCTTAAAAATTTGCTTCATAAAAGGAAATCCAAAGATCAGGACAAGATTGAAGAATTACAGGCAGTGCAACAAGAAATTAAAAGGACAACTGCTAAAATCCATGAAAGGTTTGCAGCTTGATGAATTGTTTTATTCAACTTTAATTTTTGGAGATGTGGGCAATCTTGTAAGTTGTAACATTCAGTTTTGAATCTCCAAATTTTTGTGGTCAATGCACATCCAAGGTCCACAAACACCTTTAAATGAGAATCAGATCAGAGCTTGCCAATTACTGTAACGTCAAAATGCTATTTATCCTTGTAGATTTGAGGGGAAACAAGAATTTGAACCTATGTTGCAGGAAACACCGCTTCAGGTGCCGTACCAGGCGTGTTTCTGTATGGAAACACGAAAACGAATGTGGTAGGCTTGAAACGTGTTTCCGGCCATATAATAAAAAGTAGACCATAAACTTAGAAATGAAATCCTATATCCAAAAGCTGTCAACAATAACATGAGTCATGACCAAATAGTTATGTTTACAAAATAGGCCATCTACACTGAAGTATGAAGACCGAAAGGTCCAAAACTATAAAGTTTAAAGTTTAAACTGAGCTAGTTGCCAAATACTATGAATCTATCATCTATAAACTATGACATATAAAGTAATGAAAAAGGAGAATCATCAAACAACGATCCCATCCTCCTTCCACCACCATGGACATTGCGTGGGCCTCCACGTGGTGGTAGTGCAGAAGTAGATGTAGACGGCTACGACGGAGCTGAAGATGAAGCCCTTAGTGTTGTAGCTAGAATCCTGGACATGGGGACCACGACAGTGGATGGGGGTGGCATCTCAACATGATCATCATCATCCAAAGAACACTCTCCATTTGCTCTCAAAGCAATTCTCCATCCTCCAAATTATCCTCCTCTGAATTGTTGTCCCAACACCTCAATTTTTTATCCATCTATTCCTCCTCATAGTAATGGGACAACAATCACAAGTTGTAATGAACATAGACCAAGCTCTCTGCCTGCCTTACATTCAACCTGTTCCTTTTGACACTATGGATGAAACTGTAGATGCTCCAACACCTCTCTACAGAAGAAGTGTTCACCACCTGTGAAAGCACCCGTATTGCCAAATGTTGCAGCTGTGGGGTAGCACCGCCATACATGTTCCACCACTCGGGAGAACTCATATTCTCTCGATCTCTAACTGCATGGTTGGTCCCAAAGGCACCATTGCTAAGGATGTAATGGCTCAATTGTCTCACACTCCTTGGTTGAGATCAATTTTTCTAATGCTTTCATATAACTTGCTTGAACCTATAGATCTTGGTGTGGTATATTCTTGGACCCACCACCAGGGGCCGGCGATGAAAGTCATGATACATGATAGTATTTAGGTGTTAGCACATATGCTAAGGTATGTAGTGGAATATTTAGCATTTCCATGGTTTTTCCACCTCTACACGAATATGATTTTAGAGGTGGACATCTCTAGGATCAACAATGTCTTTTATATGCCCTAGCATGCTATCCATTTGCTCATACACCTCCCCAATGATTGGCTGATCTAAATCTGCAAACTTGACATTTGATAAATTGGCTTGATGAATTGCAAAACATATCGAACTTGTGACCAAAATTGACTGTCAAGGACCATCTCCTTCACTGCACTAGCACCTTCTCTATCATTGCTCAATTCATCCCATGCATCACTCATCACCATAGCACCCAAAGCTTGTCTCACCTTCAAAAGGCCCCTAAAGCTGAGTAATAGCTAGCAAATCTAGTGTTTGCAATCTTAAGTAGTTGCAACCTAGAGTGAGTGTTGTAGAAGTAACTGACCCTTGTATGCCCGGTGATAAATTTGATGAGTTGCTTCCCTCTCTTGTACAACTGATTAATCCATCCACATTCTCTATGCTTGACAATATCATGCATCAAAAGGTTCAAGCGTCCACTAAACACCCAGACCAAAAGATGTGTGGATGAACTCGGTCAATTATTTTACCTGCTCCCTTACAGTTTGCTGCATTATCAATGATTAGTTGAATCACATTAGGACCAACATCATTAAATGTTCTCAAGAGGAGATCTGAAATGTTTGAAGAAGATGCAATAATTGAAGATGAGTCATGTGTTGCAAGAAACATTGCACTGGTAGCAGAAACACCAAGAGCATTGATCAAATGTTGGTTTCTAACATTTGTCCAACCATCTGATACAATGGATACCCCAACGTCCGCCCATTCATCTATAAACCGTGTTAGAGCTCTTTGAATTTTTGTTTTTTCCCTGTCAAGTAACACAGTTCTAGCTTTCTCATAGTTGGGGCTCTTGCATCCTTTGGGGGCTTCGTTGATTGCCTTGAAAAGATCATGCCAATAGGGGGAGCGAAGCACATTGAATGGGATACCACAAGTGTTGCCGTCCTAATGCACACTTGCAAACGTGAGCTAAGTCCAACTCACTTAGAGTGCCCTCAGAGACACAATGTCTAAGTTCCAAGTCCACACTGTCACCTTGACTGGAACTTCTTCCTTCTAGGCTTACTCCTAGGGAAGCCAAGGGGGGTAGTCCCTAGTTACTAA
>JZKD02S1766591.1:78046-97209 GCA_000966675.3 Picea glauca | reverse complement strand
CAATTTGTTTGAGACATCCAAATAATCGTTGGGAAAAAACTCCAAAAATTCATGGCTTTTTGAAAATTCGTGATTTACCCTAAAAATTGAACCACGCAGGGAAAAAAAGGCCTATGTGAGGCGGAAAACCCAAAAAAATAACTCATTTTTACCTATTGTTTGAGGAGTGAGGAATGATGAAATTCTTCCATGTAATGTTCCAAGGCAAGATTGCTAGGAACTTGGTGTTTTAAGTTTGTTTGTTTGTGTTGTGTTTATCAAATGTTTTGCAGGTTATCCTTCAGATTTGCACATGGAGTGGATTAACAAGTTTTCACAGCATATAATGATGGAAATTGGAACAGCAAAACAACAATAACAAGATGCTAACAGTGTAGCTGACCTCCAACAAGAGTTACACAGATCTGGGAGAAATATAAAAGATACAAGTGTTGTGACTGAAGATTCCTCCAACATATGCTGCAAGAGATAGTAAGGAGCCTTCCTAGACTCTCAATGACTGCATGCAAGAAGACAAGATCAATTTCTTTCCCTTCTTCTAGATCTGGTACTGAACCTGGCAGATTTGCGCTCCTCTGGACTGCAGAAACAGTCAAGATTTCGGCCTCTTCAAATCTGACCCTCAACCTCCTCTATAATGCTGTAGATCTATAGATCGGGGAATTCCAAACACCAATGAAGAGTTTCTCAGCTTTACTGAGAGATCTGACCCCTGAAGCGCAATGGATCCACTATTACAGTCCGCCCTCCTTCAGAGATTCACCCCATGCAAGAATAAATTGATATGAGGCTTAAACCCCCCAAGACTAATGAGAAAAGGCGCTTGGGTATTGTAGAACCCTCCTGGAATGACCTTGGCTTCAGATCTATCTTTCCTTGGCCAAATCGAATTGTTTTCTCCTCCACAGTGCACCCCCTCTGCAAAAACTCTCCAGATCTGCGCCCTGACTCTTCTTCCACTGTAGAAACCAAACCTGTAGCTGAATAGAATGGTGAGGGAGGAATTTTCCACCTCCTTGGCCAAGCTTGGACCAGGAACATAGGGATCTTTCACCTCCTTGCTGGTCTCTAGGGTTTGTTTAATCAAAACCCTCAAAACGTAAGTTGCATAGCTCAAGAAGAAAATAGAGAAAATGACATGAATAATGAGTGAGGTGCCCTCCTCTTTCTTTTATACCTCCATCTTCTAATTTCCAGTTGAGTTACTTTATTGTCTTTTCTAAGGTTATTACTTAATCTTCTCCTTAAGTCAAACAACCTTTTTTCTGCTTTATCAAAGTCACTTCAATAATATAACATTAAGTTCCTCAATGACATTTTAGCACCTCCTAACCCCCTTTCACCCATGGGACTATAGTCTAGAGGGGTGACTAGACTACTAAGTCCTTAATGTTCTTGTCAAGGAGAGGGGAACATTACAGACTCCCCTACTGGAAATTACTTACCCACAAGCAATCCTGAACCTGTTTGTTGTAGCACTTGTTCACACTCCCAAGTGGCATCTTCTATAGGGAAATTTTTCCATTTAACCAAATATTCCTTATTGTCCCTGTTCCTTCGTTGTTTCACCCTCACCTCCAAAATCTCCGCTGGAATCAAGATCAAGTGCCCTTCTTCATCAACTAGTGGTAGCTCTTCATTAGCTACAACATGTCCCAATGCCCTCTTTAGGCATGATACATGGAAAACATTGTGGATTTTGCTTCCCTGTAGTAATTCTAGTTCATATGAAACTGCCCCAACTTTCCTTTGCACCTTGTAAGGCCCATGAAACTGTTGAGAAAACTAGTGAGGAAACGTAAAAGTGAAATTTTAAGTGGGGCCTGTTATCCACCAGTTTGCACAAGCTGGATTTCTTGAAGAGCCGCCAGAGAATGAACAATCAGTGCTCATATATGCAGATTTCAGTGAGTCAGCAGGCCTTAAAAGGGCCCCTTTCTCCCGCATTTCCACCATTGTAATAAATGTCCTAAGTATGTGATATTGTAAAAGGCTATTGGCCACCCTTGATCTAGGAGTGGGCACATACTTCGAAGAGTTTTTTTCGACTTGTTAATTATTTTTTCTACTTGCTTTAGTGAGCGATTAAATAATTTCTAAGTTTTTTCACTCAGAAGACTTGCTCCAAAGCCGGAGTATGTGTTGACAAGCAGGTCTTGGCATTGAAAATCCAATGTCTAGTGTCTAAATGTATATAAGTTCATACTAGAACATAGTGTCTGAGTCATTTGGAAATTGCGGCTAAGTCTGATAGATTTTTTTTAAGTTTTTAGTGAATTAATTAAATTCCCGCAAAAATGAAATTTATTAATTCTGAGTCAATAAATGTAAAAAATATGGCATCAAACATTGTCAGATGTCATATTTACAGTCGTTTTTCAGTCC
The DNA here is from genome assembly GCA_000966675.3 of Picea glauca. Classification (NCBI taxonomy): domain Eukaryota; kingdom Viridiplantae; phylum Streptophyta; class Pinopsida; order Pinales; family Pinaceae; genus Picea; species Picea glauca. The sequence goes on along the minus strand of JZKD02S1766591.1, from coordinate 94,824 downwards.
GGAGAATGATGTAAACCCCTATTTCCCATCTTTCGAGACTAAAAAGTGATTATTATCACTGAAAAAGTCAACATTACTCGAAAAATACGGAAAATGGGTAATTAATTAAATCTCATAAATTTTAGGAGAACTGGGGAACATGTTTAAAACATGTTTTTTGTGTGTCCCTAGTTGACTAAACGCTCAATGTGAGTTAACTAATGGGGAGGTCGACTTAATTGGATGACATGGAGTTGGGAGGAGTTACCAATGAAGGAACTCGACTCCCATCCCAAGTGGTGCATTCCCTAAACCCTAGCGCATTAGTTAAGGGACCCACGCATCCTTTAACTCTCTCTCTCACTCCCACTCATCTCCCCTTTACCTAACTCCCACTCCCCTTCATCTACCTACACCTCCACTTAACTATACACCCACTCCCCTTCACTCCCATGCATCTCCTCCTCATCTAGTGCGCCACTCCCTCATCCCCACGCATTACCTAAACCCTAAACCTAACCCTAAGGGCATGCATTACCTAGGGATTGTCACCTCCATTCATATTTAAGAGTGGGTCGACCTCCTCATAAGTTAGTCGAATCTTGGGCAAGCAAGCATTGTAATGTTGTATCTTCTTCTGAAATAATAAAGACTTTGGAGCTAGCCTTGGTGTGTGGATTCAATGTGTGGATGGATGTTGGATACATGAGGTGATGTTGTATTTATTTTATGCATAGTACCTTTGCTATTTGGCTAATCATAGGGATATTCTTATCTAGATAGAGTAAGTTGTTTAATTAGTTTATTATGCAATTTACTTGTTGATCTATACTCAAATATTTAATAGCATGTGTGTTTTTTCTTAAACTAATGTGCTCTTGAAGCTTGTTGTGTAGAGAAACACCAAATACAGGAACTTGCAGGTATCAATTTTGCAGGCAGCACCAATCTCTTGGAGAGGCAAACGATCTCGGTTGCTTCCTCTCTTCTTTCCAAGGAGTTCTTCAAGAAAGCATTCACCCTCTTCTTCACATCAAGGAGAACCCCATAGCTCAAATTTTCCAAGCTCAAGCGAAAACTCAAATCTAATAAAACTCTTTCCCCTACCCTCTTTTCTTTGATTGCACATAAGTTAGAATAAGCCAATATTTCTTTCTTAAACATCTAAAGGTGTGCATGCATGGTTTGCTAGATCTAGGCTGAAATCTATCATTTTTAAAGGTAGATCTAGACAAAGTTTGAAGCATTTTACTTGGTCTTTTTCATCTAAGTTTTAGATCAAGATTTTTGCTTAGCTCAAATTGTTTATCAATCTGTTTTGAGATTGTATGTTTGTTGTCCTAAAACAGCAAACAGAACTCTTTAAAAAGAGCCTAAGTTATGATTGTTTAAAGCCTAAAAAAGCCCTAAAATTTTGCCTTTTGCCTTAGAAAAATTCCTAAAAACTTTTGGTAATTTTTTTAGTTGTTTAGAATTCTTTTCTATCATTTCTAACTTCATTTGTTTGTTGTTTTGTTGCAGCGAGTACAGATTCAAGAGGAGATTCCACTCGTTTTGGTGAAATTCAAGACTTTCAGGGACCCTGGGGGGTTGTAACTTCGCCAAAACGAAGTATCTATTTTATTCTTTTCCTCTTGTATTTCTCTTAATGATCTATTAATAAGGATCCCTCTTTTTCTAAGAGAGCTAAAAGCTCAAAGAGAACACTAAGTTCTCCATTGTAATAAGTAATAAAAGCGGGTCTTTGTGCTCAGTTTCTTCATCCCCTTAGGGGGATTGGTGTTGTGGTTTGTCATTTTTCTCTTTGAGTTGTGCATGCTTAAGATATAACGATCAAAGACAGAAGTCAAATATATCAAACACACTACAACACTCTAACTTCATGCATGTTAAACCAATTCTCAGATTTCTCATGCAATTTTAGTTCAAGTAATTTTCTTTCTTCTTTCAGTTTTGCAACAACATTTTTCAAGCAATATCTTGTTGATCTCTCTCTCAAATACAAAGCAGGGTATATAAACTTAAGTGTTGCAATTCATTGCTTTATTTCAAAGTGTTTGTACAAGTGCCTCAATTACAAAGCAGGGTGTGTGATCTCTCTTTTCATTTTCATCAAAGTAATTGAACCTTGCTAGTATAATTAGGGCAATCTCTGAGTGGTACTATTCGTCTAAAACCACTACCCTGGGTGGAGTGTGTCAAATCACCTAGCAACTCACCTTGTTGGATTTGCGGCACACCCAATCGACAAGTTTTAGATTGGTGAATAATACATAAGGGGGCCAAACACTTTCACTAATTAATTAGAAAATTAACCTTAATAAAATCTTCGATCTACACTGCCCACGACTCCCTTTAAGGCACTAGTTAAAACATATTTTCAGTCTTTCTTATGTGAGCAGTTTTACTTATGCATGTTATCTAATCTCTATATTGCTCTTGATTATTACAGCGGTTGTATCCTTTTGATGTATAAATGTTTCATGAGCAAATGTTCTTTATGATGATATATGCTAAGTAGTGTGATCGAATTTTATTTTTCAGCAATAAACTCCTAGGCTAAAGTAATTTTCTTTCTTAGTTTAGAAAAGCCTTAGTTTTCTTTTATAGGGACTACCCCCCTTGGCTTCGCTAGGAGTTGACCTAGACGAAGGAGTTGAGAATCAGGTGGCAGCACCTTGACTCGAGACTTGCCCCCAAGGACACACCAAGTGGATTAAAGGTTTCTTCCACGTTAACCCAGGTGTGTATTAGGACGACAACGGGGCCAATGAAGGATTAAGTCCTAGCCATTGATCTAGTAAAAGATCCAATGGCAGGGATCTTCTACGAGTAGGGGGCCCACACAAACCCTAAGCTAAGGAAAAGAAAAAGGGCGAGTTACTAAGCAATGAGCCCATTCGAATATGGGGAGAGGCGCAAGGGATACAGACAGAATGATGGGCAAACTAGCCAGTGCGGCCCTGGGCAACCCGCACCTGGCATAAGGCACTAGTGGTTGCCTCTCCATATAATCTAGCACAAGTATATGAACCGAGCAGGGTCATTGCCATTATGTGGCACTCCAAGACTACACAGAAACGGAAAGCAAGAGCCATATTGGGCAGACGAGGAAAAACCTCAATCCCTAATAGTCCATACAAGCTACAGGAGTACGGGTTTGTTGTGTGGATAATAGGGTTGTAAGAAATCTGTAACTGTCTATGCAATTTTCTGTTGAAATAAATAAAATCTCTTTCATTTCTCTCATTTTTGTTTTGTGTTGAGCATCTATTATGTTACATAAAGAATATATATATTCCTTCTTATAGTTTTCACATGGTATCAGAGCACAGGTTAAAATGGAAAGGCTCTTATCAAACAAAGTGACAGAGGAAGTGTGTACGGCCTAACTGTCTTCTACCCAAACCAGTGAGGTCTGGTATATAGATAGTGGAGTCTAGCCACATGACTAGCCACAAGCACTACTTTAGCATCCTGAATGAAAAGGAAATTGGGTTTGAAATCTTACTTGGTGATGACTATGCCTATCATCCAAAAGGAATCGAAACTGTAAGGTTTGAGAGGGAGACTGGCAAGCCTCTCTACCTATCAAATGTCCTCTATGTTCCTAGACTGAAGAAGAATTTGGTCTCGGTGTCAGCTCTAGAAGACAAGGGTTATGAGGTCTCCTTCAAGGATCGAAGGGCCTACATCAAGCCCAGAGGGTTGAGTAAGGGATATGAACAAGTCATTGGAGTAAGAAAGGACAAGTTGTATAAATTACAGTTTGACTCCCACTATGCTCTAGCTAGCAGCAACAACACCAGAGACTGTGAGCTATGGCACAGGCATGTAGCTCACCTTGGACATTGTGCTCTCAAAATTCTAGGTAAGATTGTAACCGAGATGCCTTCATTCACGACAGAACACTATGAAGTGTGTAAAGGGTGTGTTCTAGGCAAGTATGCGAGGACACCATTCCCCAAGAGTGATTCAAGGTCCAAGGGCATTCTGGACCTAATTCGCACTGATATATGTGGTCCCATGTCCTCATTATCCATAGGAGGGAAATTTAGATACTACATCACATTCATAGATGACTTCTCCAGAAAGACCTGGATTTATTTCTTGACAGGGAAAACCTCAGAAGAGTTACTCAAGAAATTTCAAGAATTCAAAGCCCTTGTTGAGACTCGGACAAGAAAGAGGATAAGAGTCCTCAGGTCTAATAATGGGGGGGAATACACATCGCATGCCTTCAAGAAGTTTTGTGTTGAGTCTAGAATCAAAAGAGAACTGACAGTTCCTTATACCCCTCAACAGAATGGGGTCTCAGAGAGGAAAAATAGGGCTATTGTTGGTGCAGCAAAAGCAATGCTTCATGATCAAAAGCTCCCCAAGTTTCTCTGGGCAGAGCCCTGCAAAACTGCAGTTTATCTTCAAAACAGAAGTGCTCACAAAGTACTAGGGAATGTGACTCTGGAAGAAGCGTTTACCGGAAGGAAACCTGACATCAGTCATCTCAAGATCTTTGGGTGGGTTTCCTACTGCCATATCCCTATTGAGAAAAGGACTAAGCTCAATCCTATAGTCGAGAAGGGGATTTTGGTTGGGTACAGTGAGACCTCCAAAGCCTACAGAATATACATTCCCACCACCAGGAAAATTGTCCTACGCAGAGATGTAGAGTTTGAAGAAGAAAGAGCCCTCTGAAATTCATACCAAGACAAGGACATCTCAGAAAGTGAAGCTCACGGTCAAGAAGAGGAGACCTCACCAGAAGGGGCAGACCTTCCCACAATGGAACACCAAGAGAAAGAACAACAGACTATCTCCGGGAAAAGGAAACCAAAATGGGCCGAGCAACTGCTAAAGGAAGCAAATGAACAAGTAGAGTCGCCAAAAACTTCAGTCAGAACAACCGTACCCCCTCAGAGGTATTCAGTGTATGCTGCCCTCATGAGTAGTATGATTGAATCAGAACCAACCTGCTTTGAAGAAGCTATTGGAAGGAATCCTTGGAGGGACTCCATGGTGGAAGAATATGCCTCCATGATAAAGAATAATGTATGGAAATTTGTACCTAGACCCCTACACAAGTCTGTAGTCAGCTCCAAGTGGATATACAAAATAAAACATGCAGCGGATGGAAGCATCGACAAGCATAAGGCTAGATTTGTTGCTCAAGGATTCTCTCAAAAGGAAGGATTGGATTATGAAGAGACTTTCGCCCCAGTAGCCCGATACACTTCCATTTGTACAGTCATCTCTATTGCCACTCGGATGGGGTGGAGAATACATCAAATGGACGTTAAAACTGCTTTTCTCAATGGGAACATTGAAGAGGAGGTCTATTAAGAACAACCAAGGGGTTTTGAGGTTCACAACAAAGCGATTCATGTTTGTCGCCTAAAGAAGGTCCTGTGTGGACTCAAACAGGCACCCAGAGCATGGTACTCCAGGATTGACAGCTACTTACAAAGTATTGTCTTTATCAAGAGAGATGTCGATCCAAATCTATACCTTCTTATGAAAGGAGAAGACATCCTCATTCTTGTACTATATGTGGACGATCTCTTTCTAACAGGGGCAAAAACCTTAATAGCAGCCTGCAAGCAAGATCTGGCTAAATAGTTTGAAATGAAGGATCTAGGCCTAATGCATTACTTTCTTGTGCTTGAGATTTGGCAACAAGAGGGTGAGACTTTCCTGGGCCAAGGGAAGTATGCAATTGAGATCCTCAAAAGATTTGGGATGGAGGACTGCAAACCCATGACCACCCCCATGATTACTAATCTCAAGAACTAAACTCATCTCATTCAGACAAGGTGAATCCTACCATCTACAGACAATTAATTGGATGCTTAATGTATTTGACTAATACTAGGCCCGATATATGTTTTGATGTCAACACTCTCAGTCAACATATGGTAGATCCAAAAAAAATACATTAGGTTGCAGCAAAACACTTCTTGAGGTATTTGAAGGGCACAATAGAATTTGGCCTTCAATACTTACAAAGAGACCAAGTCAATTTGACGGGCTATTCTGATTCAGAATGCGCTGGAAGTAAAGCTAACAGGAAGAGTACCTCTAGTTGTTGCTTCAGCCTAGGTTTATGCATGATATCGCGGTACAGCGGAAAGCACAAATCAGTTGGACTTAGTTCAGCAGAAGTCGATTATATGGCAACTAGCCAAGCAAGTTGTGAAGCCATTTGGCTTCAGAAGATTCTTGCAGATCTTTTTGACACGAACTTGGATCCCACCACAATTTTCTGTGATAATCAAAGTTGTATCAAGTTATCTGAAAACCCAGTCGTCCATGATAGATCCAAGCACATTGAAATCAGATATCATTTCATCAAGGACAAAGTACAAAAAGGGGTAGTAAAACTTCAGTATGTTCCCACCAATGAACAAGTTGCAGACATCCTGACCAAAGGACTGTCAAAGGGAAAGTTTGAATATTTCCGAGAAAAATTGGGTGTTGTAGAAAACCCATTCCTCACTAAGAGGGAATGTTGAGAAAACTAGTGAGGAAAGGTAAAAGTGAAATTTTAAGTGGGGCTAATGAAGGATTAAGTCCCAACCATTGATCTAGTAAAAGATCCAATGGCTAGGATCTTCTACGAGTAGGGGGGCGACACAAACCCTAAGCTAAGGAAAAGAAAAAGGGCTAGTTACTAAGCAATGAGCCCATTCGAATATGAGGAGAGGCGCGAGGGATATAGACAGAACGATGGGCAAACTAGCCAGTGCGGCCCTGGGAAACTTGCACCTAGCATAAGGCACTAGTGGTTGCCTCTCCATACAATCTAGCACAGGTATATGGACCGAGCAGGGTCATTGCCATTGTGTGGCACTCCAAGACTGCAGAGAAGCGGCAAGCAAGAGCCATATTGGGCAGACGAGGAAAAACCCCGATCCCTAACAGTCCATACAAGCTACAAGAGTACGGGTTTGTTCTGTGGATAATAGGGTTGTAAGAAGTCTGTAACTATCTGTGCAATTTTCTGTTGAAATAAATAAAATCTCTTTCATTTCTCTCATTTTTGTTTTGTGTTGAGCATCTATTATGTTACATAAAGAATACATATACTCCTTCTTCTAGTTTTCATAGAAACGAGGTTTGAGCTTTTCAGTGCCATTTTTCTTAAGGAATGCATGTATGTATGGTTGTAGTCTCAAATACGCCAAGTCCCCTACCTCAAAAGTGCGCTCCACTCTATGCCTGTCATCATATAATTTTTGTTGGTTTTGAGCTCTTTGCAGATGGTCTTTGAGTTCCTTGAGAATGTCTTGACTTTCCTGTATCCACTCTTTATCCATAGGGGCCCTGCTATCTCCAAACACAATCTCAACAAAAGTGAGGGGATCATAATTGTATACAACTTTGAAAGAGACATACCAATAGACATGTGGTGAGTGGTGTTGTAGTAATATTCACCCATATAAATCCACTTGACCCACGCTTTTTGTTGTCCAGATACATAATTGCGGAGGTAACCTTCCACCCACTTGTTTACTATCTTAGTTTTCCCATCTGTTTGTGGATGGTAGCTAGTGTTGGGGGTTAACTCAGTACTCACTAATCTAAACAACTCCTGCCAAAAGATGCCCATAAATCTGATGTCCCTGTCACTCACAATTGTTTTGGGTCATCCATGCAACCTGGAAACCTCCCTGAAAAATAGATCTGCCACCTGAGATGTGTTGAAGTCCATGGAGATGGGGAAAAAGTGAGTAAATTTAGTCAAATGATCAAATACCACAAATATGCAATCCTTCCCCTGTGCCCTGGGGAGACCTGTAATGAAATCCATAGACACGGTCTCCCACTTGCGCTCTGGAATGGGGAGAGGTTGTAATAGACCTGTTGGGTGAGTGTGCTCATCTTTGTTATGTTGGCAAGTAGTACACTCCTTGATGTGGCGCATAACATCACCCTTGAGACCTTTCCAAGCGAACATTTCCCTTATCTGCCTATATGCTTTTAAAAATCCTTGATGCCCTGCTAATGATGAGTCAGGAAATGCTTGAAGCACCCTTTTTTTGAATAAGGACTCTGGAACTAGATAGATCCTCCCCTTGTAATAAATGATATCATCAATAATCTTGTACTTGTCATCCTGTAGCTGTCCATCCATCAACTCACATGCAAATTTGTTTATAGAGTATTCCACCAATAAATGAGACTTCCAATCAACTGATATCTCTGACATGGAGTATGATGAGGGTCTTCTAGACAAAGCATCTGCTACAACATTGTTCTTCCCCTTGACATATTCTATGTCAAAATTATATGCCTGAACCTTGCTCACCCATTTTTGTTGTCTTTCATTAAGGTCCTTCTGCTCAAGAAAGTACGTGAGGCCATTATGGTCTGTTCTAACCACAAATTTCGCTCCAACTAGATATTGCCTGAATTTGGCCAAGGCATGCATTATGGCTAGCATTTCTTTATCATAAATGGTACACAACTCCTCAAGCCCCCTCAATTTTTGGCTCTCATAGGCAATGGAATGCCTATTTTGCATGAGAACAGCTCCAACACCCTCACCTGATGTGTCACACTCCAAAATGAAAGGCTGAGAAAAATCAAGCAAGGATAATACAGAACAAGTGCTCATCACCTTCTTCATTGTGTCAAATGTTGATTGTGACTCAATACTCCACTTAAATGCCCCTTTCCTAGTCAAATCAGTTAGGGGTGCACAAAGTTGGGAGAATCCCTTCACAAACCTCCTGTACTAGCTACAAATGTCAAGAAATCCCTTGAATTATGTGAGTGTTTTGGATGGGGGGCAATCAATGATGGCATGGATCTTCTCTTGGTGAACCTATACCCCTTTCACTCCAATAATGTGTCCCAAGTAGAGAACCTTCGTCATCTCAATACTCCACTTAAATGCCCCTTTCCTAGTCAAATCAGTTAGGGGTGTGCAAAGTTGGGAGAATCCCTTCACAAACCTCCTGTACTAGCTACAAATGTCAAGAAATCCCTTGAATTTTGTGAGTGTTTTGGGTGGGGGCCAATCAATGATGGCATGGATCTTCTATTGGTGAACCTGTACCCCTTTCACTCCAATAATGTGTCCCAAGTAGAGAACCTTCGTCATCCCAATTTCGCATTTTGATTCCTTGGCATATAAAGATTGCTTCTCCATGATGCTCAAGATCTCATCCACATGTTTGAGGTGATCCTCCCATGTTTTTTTGTAAATTATCAAATCATGAAAAAAAAAAAGTAGATACTTCCGCAGTTGTTTGTTAAACACGTGATTCATGCATGACTGAAAAGTGGTTGGTGCATTGGTCAAGCCAAAAGGCATGACAAGGAATTCATAATGCCCATAGTGACACCTGAAGGTTATCTTATGAATGTCTTGCTCCCTCATCCGGATTTGATGGTATCCAGAGCGCAAATCAATTTTTCTAAAGTAAGCTGCACCATGTAGCTCATCCAGAGACTCATCTATTATAGGAATGGGGTACCTGTTTTTTATAGTCTTCTTATTCAGGGCTCGGTAATCAATGCACATGCGCATAGTCCCATCTTTCTTCTTCACCAACACAACTGATATTGCAAATGAGCTTGAACTCGGTCTAATATGTCTCATGGCTAGTAATCCTTTGATGGCACTCTCGATCTCGTCCTTGTGCTTCTTCGGGTGCCTGTTAGGTGTAGTGATGACTGGTTTGGCCCCTTCTTCCAATTCTATAATGTGTTCAAACCCCCTATCTGGTGGTTGACCTGGAGGAATAGGCTCAAAGACCTTTTATGCCTGTGAAGGATTCTTTGTATGTATGGAGGGTACTGCTTGTTTTTCCCATCACTTGTTTCCATAACGAAACATTTAGATGCATAGGCCACCTCCTCACACCTAAATATTGCATGCATTTTCTTGGTTGTCACAACTCTGGGTGAATTCCTTGTCATCCCCTTAAGCGTGACTCTCTTCCCCTCTTCTGTGTTGAAGGACATTTCCATGGTTTTGTAGTTGGTGGTAGCCACTGCACACCTAATATCATATTAGTGTCAGGAATGTCCACTACATAAAAATCCTATGTCAAGGTGTATCTACCCAATGTCAAGCTCATCTGTGGAATATAACTGTCACAAGCCATATTATGCCCTCCTGCTACCTCAATCAAGAAGCCCTCAAAGTCAACTGTGGGAATATGTCTCCTCTCTACGATAGCAATATCAGGAAAATTATGAGAAGCTCCTCCATCGATCAACACTGTTGCCCATTGTCCCTAGACAACTCCCTTCATCTGAAAAGTGTTAAACTTAGGCACTCCACTCATAGATGCAATAGTAAGCTTCTTGAGTCCTGCATCATGGTGTAAGGGTACCGCATCACCTTGCGCATGAAAGGCTTCTTCTTCCTCCCTGTGGCTCACCTGTATATTATGGATAGCTCCACCCTCCTCATCATTTGTCTCTTCCTCACTGTCAGACACCACTTCTATATAGTGAATTTTCCCTTTTCCCAAAGACCTATTGTTGAAATTTTAATGCTTAGCTCAAGCACATGTAGTTTCTTTTCAATTTAGCATGAACTTGAACCATAAACAATGTAGCAATACAATATACAATAGCTACAGTAACCAAGATCACAAGAAGAATAACCATGCACAAGACACAAGAAGTTATCCTGGGAAAACCCTTCTCAAACAAGGGAAAAACCCAGCAATCCTTTGCTATAGAATCAAGAGAAGATCAACCTTTCACCACAAACCCTAGTGCACACAAGAGGATGCTCTATGACCAAGAAAGATTGCGCAGGAGAGAAGTGCGCACCAAATTACAGCTCTCCACAATGTGTTATGTGTAAATGAGATATGATCCACAATGGGGATGTATCTCTCCTATAAATACATAACCTAACTCATCAATAGATGTGTCTATTGGCACAATAGGGCCGACTTGTACAACTCAATAATATAATTAATCTTTTACACAATATTAATTATCTTTACATGGTGGGGCCGACTTGAACCCTTCACAATACAAAATTAGGGTTTCACAATAATCTTACTCTTAGACAATATAGCAAGGGATCTCCCACACATCCTCTAATGCTCTGCCACTAGGGACAAGTCCACATGTGCTCAACCACAAGGACGTCACTTTCAACAGATTAACTCAACTAAATCCATAGGAGTACGATCTAGAGAGCCATCTTAAGTCGACTCAACTGAGTCCATAGGAGTCTGACAGGAGACCATCTCAAGTCATCTCAACTCAGTCCAAAGGAGCACGACAAGAGGCCACACACGTCATTTCAACTCAGTCCAAAGGAGTATGACTCACCCATCACATGGGCGTTCTCACAGATCATCTCAACTCAATCCAAAGGAGTACGATCTGGAGAATGTCTCATGAAGCTGCAATCATCAACACTCCCTCTCAGCTAGGGAGGCATTCTCCACCAGGCCAAGTCTCTCACGGAAGTACTCGAACTTCGTCCTGGCAAGCGGTTTGGTGAAGACATCTGCAACCTGCTCGTGTGTAGAAAGGTACTGCAGATGTACTGCTTTCCTCTGCACCATATCTCTGATGTAATGGTATTTGATCTCAATGTGTTTCAATTTATCATGAAACACAGGATTCTCTGAGAGCTTCACACAGCTCTGGTTATCGCAATGGATAACGGTGGAATCCATCTCATGTCCAAATAAGTCTACAAGGAGCTTGCGAAGCCACACTGCTTTGCGGACTGCCACACATAATGCAATGTACTCTGCTTCTGCAATACTCAAAGCCACAGAAGTTTGTTTCCTGCTACACCAGGAAACCATGGCAGATCCCAAAGTAAAACAACAACCGGAGGTACTCTTTTGGTCCACTGCGCTCCCTGCCCAATCTACATCGGCATATCCCTGCAATCTCATGTCTACACCAGAGGCATATCTCAATCCATAACCAACTGTGCCTCGTAAGTATCTCAACACACATTTCGCTGTTATCCAGTGTGTCTGTCTCGGTTGACTCATAAACTGACTGAGTACATTCACTGCATAGCATATATCAGGTTTGGTGATAACCAAATACATCAATGATCCAATCAGCTGTCTATAAAGATGTCGATCAATCTCGCCTGAATCGTAAGAAGTCTCGCTCAGTTTCTTCAGATCCATCACCATCGGTGTAGCCATGGGCTTGCAGTCTGTCATCCCGAATTTCTTCAATATCTCAATTGTTTATTTCCCCTAACTCAGGAGAATCTCATCAGTCCTCTTCCACACTTCTAGTCCCAAGAAGTAGTGCATCATACCAAGGTCCTGTTGACCGCCTATTCAACTAGGGGGTCAACTCCATGTGCCATGAAGATATGCATCATCAGATGCAAATATGTCGAAGATGGTTTGGTTCTACTGGGCAATTTATGCCTCTAGCACAAATTTTTGTAAACGGAATTTCCGCACCCCTATGTGGGTTAATAATGTAATAGATCTGCAAGGATCATAGTTAGGTCAGGTACGTTGGGATGTTTTCATTGGGAGAGTTTTTTTCACCGATGGTTTTTTATCCTCAGGTTATCAATTGGGATTTTCAGCCTGGTTGATTTCCCTTGAGTTTTTCCCTCACACATGCAATAATTCCTCCAAAGTGGTGAACGGCGTTCTAATGGTCTCATTCTCTGGTAGTTATTGTTTAGGAATGATGTAAATGACCATGCAAGACATCATATTCGTGGAATTCCGTAGAGTCTAGATAGGTTTTTTTTAATTAATTAAATTTAATTAATTTTCCTAAGGTTGGGATTTTAATTATTTAATTAATTAATTGTTTTTGAGCAATTATTGTAAAAACTAGGCCTTTGGGTTTTTGATAGGGGTATTTGTGCTCAAAAGAAATGGAAAGGCACCCCCTACACCCTTGGGCCAAGTTTCAACTCAGTCGGACAAGTTTTGCTAGGCATTTGTCCACCCGAAGTGTCAGCCAGTTAAAACAACAATTTTAATTGCTAAGTATGACATTGCCGAAATGTTATTTTTTGTAATTTTTGAGTTAATGGGGTGAAGTAAAGTGGATAAAGGCATGAGAGATGTTCCCTAACCTACCCAACCCACTCCCTAACCTTTACACACCCCCTTACACAACCCACTCACTAAATACCCACGCCCCCTAGGGAGATTTGCGCCCCCCCTCACATGAAAACCATTGAAACTCTATTTAATTGATTTGTGGGCCCCCCCCATGGGTAGTGCGCCCTTCCTAGCCTACCACCTCACCCATTGCTTGTCCCCACATGCCAAATCACTCATCCAACACATCAATCCTCACCCAAACCCTAAGTGGTGCGCCCCCCTCCTTGAGATTCTCTCCCTTGCTTGGTATTTGACACTTGGATCTCATCCAAGAGGGATGAGTTTGCCTCTCCAAGCATAAATAGAGCCTCTCTTCACTCATTTCTTCACCAATCTTTGAGCTAGTGTTACTCTACTGAAATTTCTCCCCGTCTCTCTTGCTCTTTGCCTCTTGCTTCCATCCCATTTGCTCTTGAGAGTCTTGGAGCAACTTGTTGCTACAACACTCTCCCATTGGATTAATAAAGCTTTGGAGGATTTTGAATCACCAAGAGTATTCTAGTTGCATTCTTTCATATGAGGTGATATTGTGGTGTTTGAGTTTCTTGTGTAGTATTGAGTAGATCTTTGGCAAAGTAGTTTGCTAGGGTAGATTAGCAAAGAGTACTCTTGCTGGTTTATATCTGTGGAATAGCTAGATGATGTGAAGTATTTAAGATTGTTAGTTTATCCATACATATTATCTACTTCCATGCTTCACATTTTGTCTTGAGTTTTGCAGGTTCACTTCAAGGGATTGTTGGGAAAACCTCGAGAAGGAGTCTTCCCTCAAAGTCTTCTCAAACTCCTAGTTTACTTAGTCCTATATTTCTGCACTCATTTCACTTATATTTCAGTTTAATAACCATCCTAGATAGGTCATATATTTTTACATTTCATTTGAAGATTCCATGTGAAAAAATTCTGCATAAAAAACATAAATTTTTCTTAACTTTGTTGTGTTGTGCAGCATTTCCAGCAAGCATTTGCTTGCTGGTTTTTGCAGGTTCTTACCAGAAACAAAGGGATATGTTGTTGAAATTCACCCACACAACACATCAAAAGATCAACTTTTGTGGGTAACAAGTCTCTCTTTTCTCTCATCCATTTCTAGTGTTGTAGCAAGCCCCCGGGAAGTTCCCTTGAGGCTTACATTCTCTTCTTTCATTTCAGCCATTGTAATTTATTTTCTGTAATTAGTTAGTGCCTACACCTTGGGAGAGTGATTGGCTCAGCCAACCCCCCAAAATCGTTGGGCTAGAAGATAGATTTTTTTAGCATTCTTTATTTCTTGCCCCACTTCTCATTAGGACAAGGTTGTGTGGCTAGTTTGCTCTAATAATAATTGTTTAGTTTCATTAACAACCCTCTTTGGCACAACATTGGTAGGTTTGCCTCCACCTTGTGCCATTGTGAGTGGTTTGCTCATTTTTTCCAAGTTTTGCATAATAATTGCCTACACCTTGGCAGAGTAACCCCCAAAATTGTATGGCTAGGATGGTAACATGTGTTGATGCTTATGATTGTTTACATGGGTAAAATATTCTAGGATAGATATCTCACATGTGTTCATCTTAGTTTAAGCCTTTGAGGCATAGTTTCTTTTACTTGCTTTAAGTCTCTCACATCTTTTTCCATAGTAACATCTCTAAATGCAATATACATGTAGATGGATAATGATGTCTTAAAGTAGTTTCTTACATTTTGGCAAGCATCTTCCCTCTCAAGTTTTACTTAAGTTTGCAAGCACTCTTGGGCATTACATGGTTTTGGAACACACATGTTCTTTCAGCAAGCTTCTATCTTTACTTGGCATGTTTCTCTCATGCAATAAACACATAGCTAAGTAGTGATAATCTTATATTTTGTTGCAATTATTGGCAAGTTGTTTTTGCCTTTTCCATAGCATCTTTTTTCATATATCTTGCACATGTTATGGGTTATCAAATGATGATGTGAATCTCTCTATTTTTCAGCTTCTATTTATGAGTTCATATGTGTTTACATGCTGCAATTTCATAAGTTATAACACATTCACAGCAGTCATTTACGGTTTCGGTTTTCGGCATAATTCGTTAATTTTGGGCACCTAAAACTTATCTAAAACACTCATAACACATCTTAACACTTAGTCCTAAGTCATAATAACACTTTACACCAACTAGGACACCTAATTCCACCATCTTCACAATCTAAAATGGGTTTGAGGAAAACAACAGAAGGTGTACGCAGGGGACTGTCTCACGGCACATAGGATGTGTCCTTTCCAAGAAGTACTCTTACTTTAGGGTTGACCGTGAAAGCTAGGGTGGGCCTCGTTGCCTTACTATCTTGAGCATCCGGCAGTTATTTGGCAATAGGAGGAGGAGGAGTAAGGTTTGACACTTAGTTAGGAGGGTAAATAAAATTTATCAAATCTTTAAGCAACTCTTAACCACTTAGTCTTCTAGACAATCTTTACTTGGGTATATCTTATGATTGTTTAATCTACATTGCAAGCACACATTTATCTTTCAATCTGTTATGCAATCTTGTGGTTTGATTATCTAAGTGTTAGATCTTTTGAGTTTGGTTGAGCATTTATTTTCCAAGTATTCTATATCTTTCAATTTATGCTCTTTGTGGTGTGATTCAAGAAGAAGTTGCACATCCCATTTGGAGGCATCATCTTGTTGAGTCTTGAGTGCTTTAGTGGTTGCCATTGAAAAGCAGTCCAATAGAGTAAGTGTTATTGGGGCATGCTTGGCTTTATGTGAATGATCTCAATGTTTTGATATCTTTTGGATTATCACATTTAAGCACTTGTTAATCTTGTCTATTTGTATGTTGTGTATCGCTTGTATAACTGTTGTAACATTTCTTATTTATTATTGTAGATACTTGTATATTCTTGTTGTGGAATAGTTGCAATCTTGTAATCTTGTAATCGTTTTGTAATTCAATACCCTCAAACATAGTTGACCCCTTGCCCAATCTCTAGGCACTAGTCTTAGTTAACTTAGGAAAAAGGCTTTGCTTGACATTTTATTGATCTTGCATCTTGCATTTGTTGCCTTAGCATCATAGGTTAGTATTCCCCCCAAACCTCTAACAAATTAAAACCAACTCCTAGAACATAAATGTTAAATCACATCTAGTAACTAGGGTCTACCCCCCTTGGCTTCCCCAGGAGTAAGCCTAGAAGGAAGAGGTTCAAGTCAAGGTGACAGTGTGGACTGTGAACCTAGGCATTGTGCATCCAAGGACACACTAAGTGAACTGGACTTTGCTCACGTTTGCAAGTGTGTATTAGGACGGAAACAAGTCCTTCATCTCGAATTTAGAATCCAATGCACGCTTGCATTCAACAATAAGGCTTTCTAAACCGGTGAGGAATAAGTCATCAACATATAGGACCAAAATCATGCACTCGTCACCAACAATGTTGTAGTATAGGTTGGGATCAGCAACACTCTTGTTGAAGCCCAAACTCATCAAGTATCCATCAATCTTCTCATACCATGCACAAGGTGCCTGCTTTAATCCATACAGGGCTTACTTCAACCTGCACACATGAGACTCCTTCTCATGTATCACAAATCCATCTGGCTGCTCGATGTAAACTTCTTCCTCAATTTCTGCATTGAGAAAGGTTGTCTTCACATCCATCTGATGTAGTCTCCAACCCATGGATGTTGCAAGGGCAATAATCGTACGGATGGAAGTGTATCGGGCAACAGGAGCAAATGTCTCCTC
>JZKD02S1766591.1:6712-17340 GCA_000966675.3 Picea glauca | reverse complement strand
ACCTGGAGGCATTCTCTTGACTGGGTCTTGAGTGCTTTGCGTCTTTTGCCATTGATAAGCAGTCCAACGGAATTCCATCTGTTGTGAGCATGCTTGGCTTGATGTGTTGATTATCCCTCGTCTTTGAACATCTTCTTTTCCTGCACATTTCAAGCACTTGTTAATATCTTGTATCTATTGTATCTAGCTTAGTCTTAATCTATATATCTTAGGTCTTCTTTCTGTGTATCTTGTATCTAATCTAGTTTAGCTCGTATATTTCATATATTCTTATGTATCTAGCTTTATCTATCTTGCTGTAACATTTGTAACTCTGTAATCTCTTGTAACAAACATCCCCTTTAACTAGATTGACCCCTTGCTCAATCTTAAGCACTAGTCTTAGTTGCCCTAGGAAAAGGTCTGACTTTCATACTTAGATAATTGCATCTTGCATTGTTGCTTAGCATCATATGATAGATTCCCCCTGACCTTTTAACTTAATAAAACTAACTCCTAGAACATTTAAACCTTAATCTCATCTAGTAACTAGGGTCTACCCCCCTTGGCTTCCCTAGGAGTTAGCCTAGACGGAAGAGGTTTAAGTCAAAGTGACAGCGTGGACTTTGAACCTAGGCATTGTGCCTCCGAGGACACACTAAGTGAGCAAGACTTAGCTCACGTTTGCAAGTGTGTATAAGGACGGCAACAAGGAGAAATAAGGGTGAATAAATGGCTAAACGATGAATTAAGCCAAAAAGCATAGGAAAAGTCACTTAAGCCAAAGTCAACGGAGAAATAGAAGAAAAAGGTGTTAAGGGGGGGACTTAATTAATTAATCACATTCGACTTAGTAGGAAAGATGCCTAGCTTAAGTGACGTCAACGGCAAATTAGATCGGGGGAGGTATAAGAAGAGGAATTCAACCTAATTCCTCATTATGTTATGATTTTGAGTTGAGAACAGGTTCCAGAGGAGGAAGTCGACCTCTTAACTGTTTTGTGGATTTCTTGAGGAAACCACCACCCAGATCGGTTTCGATGTTGGAAGACACACCCTAGCCAATCGGAGATACCATCCATGTATTTCACCGTGCTAGATCAGGACTATTCAGACCCAGTTCAATTAGTGCGCATTGCAGCCAGTGAGGGCGCAGGGGTTTGAGAGACAGTTTTGTGTAGCTAGCCGAGCTCAAGTCAGATCCAACCGAATCCTCCCGACCCAATTGAGAGGACCATATGGCGCTTCATTTGAGCTATAATTTGTCCGATTTCGACAGAGGAATCCACCAAGGTGCACCAGTTTTTCATTTAGGGCGAAGCTTCCAGAGAAGCACATTCAGGGATCCAGAGAGTTCATCGGTCCAAAATCAGAGAAACCCTTCCGACCCAATACAGAGCATACCAGGGCGCTTAGTTTGAGCCATACATCGCCAGATTCCGACGGTGGAATCACTGGGGCGCACCAGTTGTCCAGGAGAGGCGCGCAAACCCTCAGGGTGTCCTATCCGAGGTCTAGTTTGATCAGTAGTGGACCGATATTCAGTATGACAGTCACCAGGAGAACCTGTGAGGTCAGGGCGACTCATTTGGGACAGGTTCCAGGCAAATCAGACGAGTATTTCCAGCAGGGCGAACTTTCCAAACATTTGCAACAATTGCCATGAGTACTCGACATTGCATCCAGCAAATTTGTGCATGCATGTTGTTGATTCTTCCCGATCTTCTATATACGAGTATTTCTTGTTGTTTTGCATTGTATTCCAGTGACGATCAACTCTTAGGAGATCTAGCTGATGAGTATTTCCTATATTTCCTACATGCACATTGTATTTCCTGCTATTCTCCATAATACATGCTATTGAGTTATGTTGGTTCCTTTATTTCGTATGCATCATATATTCTGCTCAAACACTTATTTATATGACACACATGTGAAAATCACCAAGCATGTTAAACAAGTAACTAAAATGCATCTAGAAACCCCTAGAATATCAGATCTATGAGCCGAGACGACAGTTTCAATAGAGTCTATCTAGATCCATTGGATCAGGGATATTTCAATGGTATCAGAGCCTTCGTCCTGCCAACCTATGAAGAAGTGTTTTCTCATGACCCCATGATTCCGAGAACAGGTGCAGAATACCCAGAGGGCCGAGGACATATTGGGGACAAATACATTCAGTACCGCAGAGGACATAGTAGAGACAGAAGAGACAGGAACAAAAGGGACTACACTCCCTTCCACACGCAGCCAGATACAGAGCCAGAGTTAGAGCACAAGGATCACATCAATTCCGACACAGAGGCAGACATAGAGAGGACTATGAGAGGACTATGGGTGACAGGTGTGAGACACCAGAGGACAGAGGGAAAGGCCCCGAGACACATTCTGACAGTACGCAGGCCATCTTGAATGACCTAGCTAGAGGACAGCAGGATATCATGAACGCCATAGCACAAATGGCCATCAGCACACAAATGATCCAGCACATTGTGAGCACTATGGGTGCCAACGCGACAGAAGGAGCAAGTGGTTCAGGAGGACACCAAGGAGGTGGTGCCAGTGGCTCCAGTGGATCTCAGGGCAGAGCGAGTGGACATCCTTCACCTAGCTGTGCCTATACATCATCTAGGAGGATTCCCCGACCTTTATATCCGCAGTTCCAGGCTATGTCACAT
This sequence comes from Picea glauca, assembly GCA_000966675.3. Taxonomy (NCBI): domain Eukaryota; kingdom Viridiplantae; phylum Streptophyta; class Pinopsida; order Pinales; family Pinaceae; genus Picea; species Picea glauca. Next base: position 14,680 of record JZKD02S1766591.1, on the reverse strand, counting down.
GGTTCGGGTTTGAGTTCGGGTTCGACAAGGATTAGGTTCGATTCGGGTTCGAATTTCCGGATGAGGTTCGACTTCAGGTTCAACTATATACATTTAAAAATATATATATATATAATAGCTATGTGTGCCATTAGTTGTAGCCCGTGGGACCCCGGAGATATACCTCGACGTTCGACTGCACATTGGATGGTTGTATGTAGGTTCGAGGGCACATTTCATTGGTTGAATCGAACAGAGCGAACTTGAATCGAACCTCATCCGAACCTAAACGTTGTTTTGAGGTTCGCCGAACTTCGAACCTCAAGGTTCAGGTTCGGCGAACCTTGTGACATAGGTTCCAGGGGGGACAGTCACTGGGACAGCCAGGGTAGGCAGGAAGACAGCCAAGACAAGGGCAGGCAATGCCACAAGACCCATTCAGGGAGTACATGAGAGATTATTTGGCAATGGGACCAGAGTTCCATGCAGACATGAGTTTGCTAGATTATTGTTCGATCAAGTAACGGAACAGGCCCCGGGAGGCACAGAGGGGCAATGCGCAAACTCAAAACATGGACTTCGTTAAGAAAGTGGGAAAGTTGAATATTCCTACTTTCGACGGGTCATCACGATGCTCAGCTCAAGCATGGGTACAAAAGCTTGACACATATTTCAAGCTCAACCCAATGACAGAGTCAGAAGCTATTAGCTTCGCCACCTTGCACTTGGATGGGGAGGCCCACGAGTGGTGGTACCATGGGTTGGTGACCTTGGGTCACAGCCACATTACTTCATATTTGGAGTTCACCGAGAGGTTGATGAAGAGGTTTGACAGGAGGGATCCAGAACTCCATTTTAGGGATCTGACACAGTTGAGACATACAGGGTCAGTTGAGGCCTTCATCACAGAGTTCCAGCGGAAGGCAGTGGTCGTATCAGATATTTCAGAGCACAGATTGGTGATGTTGTTCACCAAGGCATTGACGGAGCCATTGAGGGGCTGGGTTAAGGCTTTCAAGCCTCACACCCTACAGGAGGCCATTGTGCGCACTAGAGACATGGGGGACTCAGTGTTGAAACCCAAAACCTTTACCAAACCCTTTATGCCACAGAGAGACAAGGATCAGAAGAATGCTCAGAGGAATTGGAAGGGTAAGCCCAAGTTGGATGATGACACCAAACGGGAGTTTAGGAGGAAGAAGCTTTGCTTCTCTTACAGAGACCCTTGGGTCCTAGGGCATCGATGCATGGGAAAGGGACAAATCCACTACATTGAGGTGGAATCAGGCAGTGAGGAGGAGGATGAGGAGATTGGGGCACAGGCAGATAGTGATTCAGAGGATGACCCTACACATGAGCCAGAGCGCCATCCGAAGAAACCTCAGACACAGGTAGAGGCACAGCCAGAGGAAACAAAACCCCGTAGAGAGGTGAAAGGGGGAACCATAGCAACCCTTTCCGGAGTACCCAGGTACAACACTCTCAGGCTCAAGGGCCTTATACAGGGGCAGCGCATGACAGCTTTAGTAGATGGTGGGGCCACCCATAATTTCATCGATGCGTCCTTAGTAGCTCGAAGGGGGCTACGCACTGAGGAGTTTGAGGGGTTCATTGTGGCCATGGCAAATGGATATACTATGACATGCTTGGACATGGTCCCAAACCTAGAGGTCAAGCTAGGCAACTACACCCTGACGAATACCTTTTATGTAGTTGACCTATAAGATACAGATGCAGTGTTGGGAGTACAGTGGCTATATTCATTGGGAGAGATTGTGTTCAACTATCAGACGTTGACAATGAGTATCAGAGATGCCAGCGAATTGAGAGTGGTATTGAGAGGTATGTCTACAAGAGCACCCAGAGCAGTATCACCGAAGAGGATGGAGTGGATCTTCCATCACAGTGATGTAGCATATGCAGCAGAGTGTTTATCACCACCTGGAAGGGTTCAGAGGGAAGAGAGCATTACCATCCACAGATCAGAGAGCTTCTAAGTCAATATGAGCCAATGTTTGGGTCGATACCACCATGGAGGCCACCAGACAGGGGATTCGAGCATACTATTGAGTTGGAGGCGGGAGCTACACCTGTGATCACCGCACCCTATAGACACCCCAAGAGATTCAAGGGCGAGATCGAGAAAGCAATCAAGGAATTGCTTGTGATGGGGCACATCAGGCCCAGCACGAGTCCTTTTGCTTCTTCAGTCATTCTGGTACTGAAGTAAGATGGCACATTGAGGATGTGCATTAGACTACAGAGCCCTCAATAAGAAAACGATCAAGAACAAGTACCCCATCCTGTGCATAGATGAGTTGATGGACGAGCTACATGGGGCAGTTTTCTTCACAAAAATTGATCTGCGGTCAGGATATCATCAGATCAACATCAAAAATAAGGACATAGAGAAGACAGCTTTCAAATGCCATTTTGGGCACTTCCAGTTTTTGGTCATGCCGTTTGGGTTGACCAACACACCGGCCACCTTTCAGTCTTGCATGAATCGCATCTTCAGGGGGTAGTTGAGGAAGTACCTTTTGGTATTCTTCAATGAAATTTTGATTTACAACGGGACATGGACTGAGCATTTGGCACACTTGGAGGAGGTCTTGGGCATTATGTAGGCACAGTCATTAAATGCCAAGGAGTCCAAGTGTGAGTTCAAGATGAGAGAACTACTGTACTTGGGGCATATCATCAGTGAGCAAGGAGTACAGGTTCATCAGGAGAAGATCAGAGCCATTTTGGATTGGCCAACACCCAAGAACCTCACAGAGCTGAAGGGATTCTTTGGGTTATGTAGTTACTACAAGCGGTTTGTGAGGGGCTTTTCACAGTTGGGAGCACCACTCACAGATCTAACCAAGAAGGGTGCTTTTCATTGGACGGATGATCCACAACAGACTTTTGAGAAAATGAAGCAGGTTATGAGCACATGCCCTGTTCTAGCCCTTCCGGATTTCTCTCATTCGTTTGTCTTAGAGTGCGACGCATCAGGGGTGGGGATTGGAGAAGTTTTGATGCAGGGGGGCCATCCCATTGTGTTCGAGAACGGGAAAGCTCGACGAGTCGAAGAGATTCTATTCGATTTACGACAAGGAATGCTAGCAATCATGCATGCCTTAACCAAATTGAGGCAGTATCTGGTGGGTAGCAAATTTGTAGTGAAGACTGATCACAATAGTCTCAAGTATTTCCTGCATCAAAAAGACCTCAACGAGAGACAGCAGAAATGGGTCTCGAAGATCCAAGCCTTTGACTTTGACATTGAGTATGCTAAAGGAAAAAGGAATGTCGTAGTGGATGCCTTGTCCAGGAGGCCAGCAAGGTGTTCGATGATGGATATTTGCACAGACTGGAAGGCACAGTTGTTGGTGGAGTACTCTAAAAACAAGTTTGCTTGTGAGGTACTGGATGGACAGGTAGTTGATGATAGATACCGGGTGTTAGACGATGTCATTTTCTACAAGGACCGAATCTACTTGGTTCCAGAATCTACCTTAAAAGGGAAGGTTTTGAAGCCTGGTTTGTCACGATTCACCTACAGTCAGGCATCAGGGATTCTTCAAAACCTCCCGGCAAATCAAGGAGAGATTCTCATGGAAGGGTCTCAAGGATGATGTACTGAAGCACATCCGGGAATGCACAACTTGTCAGTAGAACAAGTCTGAGCAGACACACCCGGCGGGGTTACTTCAGCCTCTACCCATTCTGGAGCAGAAATGGGAGAGCATTTCTATGGACTTCATTATAGGACTTCCTCGATTGCAGGGCAGGGACTGTATATTTGTAGTGGTCGACATGTTGACCAAATTTGCACACTTCTTTGCCATACCCACGGACTACAAGGCCATACAGGTAGCGCAACTATTTTTCAGAGAGGCTTTCCGATTGCACGGTTTACCCAGGCCGATACTCAGTGACAGAGATGGGCGCTTCATCAGCGCGTTTTGGCAGGAGCTCTTCAGGTTGGTGGGCACAATGTTAGCCACGAGTACCAGCTACCACCCGTAGACAAATGGACAGACAAAGATTGTCAACAAATGGGTGGAGGGGTATCTGAGAAATTATGTGGGGGGGGCAACAGCGCACATGGGTGAGATGGTTGCACATGGGTGAGTATTGTTACAACACAACTTACCACATGTATATCAGGATGTCACCGTTTAGAGCCTTGTATGGATACAATGCACCCTCTTTTGTAGAGACTGTGTTTGGGGATAGCAGGGTCCCGGGGGCCAAAGACTGGGTTGAGGAGACTCGAAGGATTCTACGGGTGGTAAAGGAGAACCTACAGGTAGCTTAGAACCAGCAGAAGATCTATGCAGACAAGCAAAGGATAGAGCGCAACTTCGAGGTAGGGGACTTGGTTTTTCTGCGATTACAGCCATACAAACAGTCTTCATTGAAAAGAAGCGGGGCAGAGAAGCTGAAGCCTAGGTTTTATGGGTCGTACAAAGTCAGCAGGAAGGTAGACCAAGTGGCCTACGAGCTAGAGCTACAGGAGGGTAGCAAGATTCACAACGTGTTCCACGTTTCTTGCCTTAAAAAGGCAATGGGACAACAGGTGGCCATTTCATAGGAGTTGCCACCCTTGGATGAGGAGGGACAATTGGAGTTAGTGTCAGAGGAGGTGCTAGAGTGGAGAGAGTGCAAGTTGAGGAGCAAGGTCATTTGGGAGGGCTTGATCAGATGGAGGGGACTTCCATTGGAGGATGCCACATGGGAGGGAGAGCATATATTGCAGCACCCAGGATTGATGTTGCTTGAGGACAAGCAATCTCGGGAAGGGAGGACCGTGATGTCTCGTTCCCAAGAATAGCCTGAGCAGGGAGTGACTTAGTAGTTTATCTATTCACGTAGACTAAAGTCAGGCACAAACAAGGAACAAAGGGAGAAATAAGGGTGAATAAATGGCTAAACGATGAATTAAGCCAAAAAGCATAGGAAAAGTCACTTAAGCCAAAGTCAACAGAGAAATAGAAGAAAAAGGTGTTAAGGGGGGGACTTAATTAATTAATCACCTTCGACTTAGTAGGAAAGGCACCTAGCTTAAGTGATGTCAACGGCAAATTAGATCGGGGGAGGTATAAGAAGAGAAATTTGACCTAATTCCTCATTATGTTATGATTTTGAGTTGAGAACAGGTTCCAAAGGAGGAAGTCGACCTCTTAGCTATTTTGTGGATTTCAAGAGGAAACCACCACCCAGATCGGTTTCGGTGTTGGAAGACACACCCTAGCCTATCGGAGATACAATCCAGGTATTTCACCGTGTCGTTGGCTGAGCTCGAGTCAGATCCAGCCGAATCCTCCCGACCTAGTTGAGAGGACCACAGGGCACTTCATTTGAGCTATCATTTATCTGATTCTGATGGAGGAATCGACCAGGGCGCACCAATTTGTCATTTAGGGCGCAGCTTCCAGAGAAGCACATTCAGGGATCAAGAGAGTCCACCGGTCCAGAACCGGAGAAACCCTTCTGACCCAGTACAGAGCATACCAGGGCACTCAGTTTGAGCCATACATCGCCAGATTCCGACAGTGGAATCAGTAGGGCTCACCAGTTGTCCAATGGAGGGGTCCAAACCCTCAGGCGGTCCCATCCGGGGTCCAGTTTGATCAGTAGTGGACAGATCTTCAGTCTGACAGTCACCAGGAGGAGTTGTGAGGTCAGAGCGCATCATTTGGGACAGTTTCCAGGCAGATCAAACGAGTATTGCCAACAGGGTGAACTTTCCAGAGATTTGCAGCAGTTGTCGTGAGTACCCGAGATTGCATCCAGCATATCTGTGCATGCATGTTATTGATTCTTCCTGATCTTCTGCATATGGGTATTTCTTGTTGTTTTGCATTGTATTCCAGCGACGATCAATTCTTATGAGATCTAGCTGATGAGTATTTCCTATATTTCCTACATGCACATTGTATTTCTTGTTATTCTCCATAATACATGCTATTGAGTTGTGTCGGTTCCTTTATTTCGTATGCATCATATATTATGCTCAAACACTTATTTATATGACACACACATGCGAAAATCACAAACCATGTTAAACAAGTAACTAAAACGCATCCAAAAATCCCCAGAGTATCACATATGTGAGCCGAGACGACAATTTCAACAGAGTCTATCTAGATCCATTGGATCGGGGATATTTCAATGACATGGTACCACATACATCAAAATGAACCAGATCTAAGATGCCCTGAGCTTTGTTGTCACTAATAGCAAATGCTTTCTTTATATTTTTACCTAGCATGCATCCTTTACAAATTTATTTTTTACTAAGAGAAATAGAGGACATGCCACTTACCATATTCTGCAGATCCGGAAGTGCTTTGTAATGAAGATGTCCAAGTCTTTTCTGCCACGACTCGTTGGAGCTGGTCGCATCATGAGCTAATGCCTGAACTGACTATCATGTCACAACATACAGTCCTCCTCTACGAGACCCAATAGGTTCTGTTGTACTCAAGTGGCTACCTTTAGCCCATAGTGTTGAAATAATGTAATTGTGAAGAGTATTCTTATTATTATTGTTATTTTATTCATAGGATTAATCCCCATTGTGGATTAATCATGTCGATAATTGTATTAGGACCAAATCCCCTTTTGCGGATTGGTCATCGAACAATTGTAATAGGCAGAATAAGAAGTCAGCCCCAGTAGTTATTATTGAGACCCAGATTAAATTAAAGGTGGGTTTACCCACCCAGAGTGAGAGGTCGACCCTGCCAGTGAAGCCTCTTCACACGTGCCAGTCTTGTATATATAGAGAGGCTAGCGCCTCACTTTATCACACAACACACTTGCTCATTCTTGAGTAGCAAGCTGCAACTTACCAGTGAGAGAGAAGAAGAAGAGTGGCGCATCTTTTGGAGAGGACTATCTGTATTGGTTTGAGTTATCTCTTGAACATTGTATTAGTAATTTATGATATGGAAGTTTTTGTTGGGTTTTCTTCCCCTAGAGGGTTTCCCAGGATAAATGTTCTGTCTCTTGTGAATGTGTATTTCTCAGTGATCCTGTTCTTATGATGCTCTTATCTATTGAAATGCAAAGAACTATAATAATGGAATAAACATTAACATGGTATCAGAGCCAACCTGAAGGAAACATATTTCGCAAGAGAAAAACGTCACTGTTGCAGTACCTGCAAATTAGGGTTTTGCAAAAGTGAATCTTTTCAGCCCTTAAACCACCTAGAAAGTTGTGCCCTCCCCCAAGGATCATTTTGGCACTTAGAGCACACCTTTTCGGTGGCTGGATCTTCTGCAAAGTGAAACCCTAGTTTCACAAAAGTACCAGAAGTACCAGAAAACCAGTACCAGAGTACAAGAAGCACCAGTCCAGAAATCCGCAAATCAGATTTGAAGGGGTAAAAATTGGATTTTCTCAGATCCAAGTATACCAGGCTACTCGCCTCAGCCAAGCGCACCTCCTAGTAATGTCAAAATTTGATTTTAAGCATTTTCATTTTTGGTCATTTTTCGTAGCCTCAAGTACAAGATGTCTACAAGCACAATGCTTGTTGAGAAACTAGAAGGCATAGACAACTTTCGTGCCTGGATGTATAGGATCGGTCTGATCCTTGCAGACAATGACCTAGCAAAATTTATCAAAGAAGAAGTGGAGGAACCTGATGATGCCATAGAGAAAGAGAATCCATCCAAGAAGAGACAAGGGTAGCCAATCGTGAAGCACTACTAGCAAGGGATGATGATCAAGCCCTAGCTACTCATACAAAAGGAGGAAGGAAAAAAACCCTACTTCAAAAGGGAATCTCATAGAGAACCGCAACCATCAAATGAATTCAACAATCAAGAATCTCATCCAAGAAATTTTCAGAAGAAAGGACAACGCAAGGAACGAGATCTCTCATCTATACAATGCTATCATTGTGATAAGATGGGACACAAGGCGAATTCTTGTCCAGTCAAAAGAGAAGAATACAAGAGGAAGCACAAAAGGCAACATGCTCAC
>JZKD02S1766580.1:56192-107999 GCA_000966675.3 Picea glauca | reverse complement strand
TATCCAACTTGGATTCCATTGAATCCATCTTAGCTTGTAGTTCATTTATGTCCCTACGCATTTCTTCACCTTCATCAAGAGTCCAAGTAGTATTTTCTGGAGGCTTATTTGGTGTGGAGGTTCCCTTTTTGGGTGGCATGTTGGCCAAGTATCACTTTTGAACCTTGATTTTGAGGTGGTTCTTCTAGACAATATTTCTTCTGTTGTATCTCCCAATTTTTGGACCGTCTCGGTATGAAACTTTATCTTATGTATTTCTCTGATATTTCTTCTCTTAAATGCCATAGGTCTGATCAAAATTGGATGTTCCAAGTGGAATTTATGATAACTTCCCCACAACTTGCTGATTTTTGGCCTTTCCAGGAGATCTCACTTGTATAGTGTGCCCCACAAAAAATAATTGATATCAAATTCTGAAACTCACACCCAACATACTACAGACTCTCCATGATCCAATGCAACTAGTCCCACTCAATTTGGATACTCAGGGAAGAAGTTATGATTGTTTTACGTGGAACACCTTCTTGAGACTAGCCAATAGAACTAGTTAGATACCCTATCTTACACAAGGTGTATCTATAAATTTAGGATGACCCAAAAGCTGAACTTTTTACCACAGATAGAAAACTAATTTATGTAAATGTCCCCCTAAGTTGAGGGTATGAAACGTTATAGAAAATATTTTATAGTGCAAATTCTGCAAAGACTCATTTCAGGATGATTCCATAACCCTATCTTGTATAGGCTATATCTCAGAAAGTATAAGGCCTCAGAAGCTGAATTTTGAACCCAACATACCTTCATCCGTCTTATAAATACCCTCCAAGCTGTTCCTTATGAAACATTGTAGAAAAAAATTTATAGATAAAATTCCACGGTGTCTTAGATGTAGCAGTGAAACCCCAAGACCTTGAGCTCTGATACCATATGTTAAGAACCAAACATCAATATAGCATAGAAAAACCTCAGGAAAAGTAATCANGGTGGCATGTTGGCCAAGTATCACTTTTGAACCTTGATTTTGAGATGGTTCTGCTAGACAATATTTCTTCTGTTGTATCTCCCAATTTTTGGACCTTCTGGGTATGAAACTTTATGTTATGTATTTCTATGATATGTCTTCTCTTCAATGCCACAGGTCTGATCAAAATTGGATCCGCCAAGTGGAATTTACGATAACTTCCCCACAACTTGCTGATTTTTTTCCTTTCCAGGAGATCTCACTTGTATAGTGTGCCCCGCACAAAATAATTGATATAAAATTCTAAAACTCGCACCCAAAATACTACAGACTGTCCACGATCCAATGCAACTAGTCCCACCCAATTTGGATACTCTGGGAAGAAGTTATGATTGTTTTACTTGGAACACCTTCTTGAGACTAGCCAATAGGACTATTCAGATACCCTATCTTACACAAGGTGTATCTATAAATTTAGGATGACCCAGAAGCTGAAATTTTTACCACAGATAGAAAACTAATTTCTGTAAATGTCTTGTAGAGTTCAGGGTCTGAAACGTTACAGAAAATGTTTTATAGAGAAAATTCTGCAAAGACTCATTTCAGGATGATTCCAGAACCCTATCTTGTACAAGCTATATCTCTGAAATTATAATGCCTAAAGAGCTGAATTTTTAACCCAACGTACCTTGATCCGTCTCCTAAATACACTACAAGCCGTTCCTTCTGAAACGTTGTAGAAAAAAAGTTATAGCGAAAATACCACAGTGTCTCAGATGTTGCAACGAAACCCCAAGACCTTGAGCTCTGATACCATATGTTAAGAACCAAACATCAATATAGCATAGAAAAACCTCAGGAAAAGTACTCAACGCCTTGAAAAAGAGATAATTTCANATCCAACTTGGATTCCATTGAATCCATCTTAGCTTGTAGTTCATTTATGTCCCTACGCATTTCTTCACCTTCATCAAGAATCCAAGTAGGGTTTTCTGGAGGCTTATTTGGTGTATAAGTTCCCTTTTTGGGTGGCACGTTGGCCAAGTATCCCTTTTGAACCTTGATTTTTGAGGTGGTTCTGCTAGACAATATTTCTTCTGTTCTATCTCCCAATTTTTGAACCTTCTGGGTATGAAACTTTATATTATGTATTTCTATGATATGTATTCTCTTCAATTCCACAGGTCTGATCAAAATTGGATGTACCAAGTGGAATTTATGATAAATTCCCCATAACTTGCTGAATTTTTGCCTTTCCAGGAGATCTCACTTGTATAGTGTGCCCCACACAAAATAATGGATATAAAATTCTGAAACTTGCACCCAAAATACTACATACTGTCCAAGATCCAATGCAACTAGTCCCACTCAATTTGGATACTCTGGGAAGAAGTTATGATTGTTTTACCTGGAACACCTTCTTGAGACTAGCCAATAGGACTAGTCAGATACCCTATCTTACACAAGGTGTATCTATAAATTTAGGATGACCTAGAAGATGAACTTTTTACCACAGATAGAAAGCTAATTTATGTAAATTTCCCCTAGAGTTCAGGGTCTGAAATGTTACAGAAATTGTTTTATAGCGAACATGCTGAAAAGACTCATTTCAGGATGATTCCAGAACCCTATCTTGTAAAAGCTATATCTCCAAAAGTATAATTCCTCAGGAGCTGAATTTTGAACCCAACGTACCTTGATCAGCCTTCTAAATAACCTCCAAGATGTTCCTTCTGAAAATTTTTAGAAAAAAAGTTATAGTGAAAATTCCACGGTGTCTCATATGTAGCAGTGAAACCCCAAGACCTTGAGCTCTGATACTATATGTTATGAACCAAACATCAATATAGCATAGAAAAACCTCAGGAAAGTACTCAACGCCTTGAAAAAGAGATAATTTCGGATAATAAGCCTCTTCGAGGGGCAACCTCCTTTTACCCCACTTAAATGTTCAAGTACAAGATGATTCAAAATGAAAATGTCTCCTTGGTATATATAGGAGACTAGGAGGTTTAAGGGCCTAAAGCCGACATAANTTCTTGAGACTAGCCAATAGGACTAGTCAGATACCCTATCTTACACAAGGTGTATCTATAAATTTAGGATGACCCAGAAGCTGAAATTTTTACCACAGATAGAAAACTAATTTTTATAAATGTCCCCTAGAGTTCAGGGTCGGAAACATTACAGAAATTTTTTTATAGCGAAAATGCTGCAAAGTCTCATTTCAGGATGATTCCAGAACCCTATCTTGTACAGGATATATCTACGAAAGTATAAGGCCTCGGGAGCTGAATTTTGAACACAACGTACCTTGATCCGTCTTCTAAATACCCTCCAAGCCGTTCCTTCTGAAACATTGTAGAAAAAAAGTTATAGCGAAAATTCCATGGTGTCTCAGATGTAGCAGCGAAATCCCAAGACCTTGAGCTCTGATACCATATGTTAAGAACCAAACATCAATATAGCATAGAAAAACCTCAGGAAAAGTACTCAACGCCTTGAAAAAGAGATAATTTCAAATAATAAGCCTCTTCAAGGGGGCAACCTCCTTTTACCCCACTTAAATGTTCAAGTACAAAATGATTCAAAATGAAAATGTCTCCTTGGTATATATAGGAGACTAGGAGGTTTAGTGGCCTAAATCCGACATAAATAAAATAACATTACTAATCTAATTTGCCCCAATTAAGTGGTAATGATCCAATATTAGGGCTTAACATTCCGGCAGTGTAGCTTCACCTCCTCCTTACCCATCCCCTCCTCCTTTTCCATCTGCTTAGTCTCCTCCTCCTCCTAGCGAGCTAGATCCATTTTCTTTAGAGGCATTGTTCTCCTCATCGGTCTCTACATCCTCGACTTCTTCCTTCTTCTTATTCTTCTTCATACCACTGGACTGTCTGACATGCTCAACGTGAGTGACCATGGGGCTTCCTATGGTGTCAGTGTCAGAGAGTTCTGCATTAGTGATGGGTACAAGGAATTCCTCCGACCATTCCTTTGTAATCTGCTCCATGTATTCACCTGTTATCTTGTAGTATGACTATAACTCTTCCTTGTTCTCATCTCTGCACACAACGATGTAGATGAAATGTGGATCTACATGGAACTTGGCTATTGGTTTGTATTGGTGCAGGGCTCACGATGTCATGCGCAGAAATGAATTGAAGGCAACCTTCAATTGCTGATAATATGCATGGAACACAACGTTGGACTGCCACTACTTCATCATGTTGTTGGTGTACCACAAGGTGGAAAACCTAGCGGCCAACAACTTCGATGGTTCGATATCCGTAAAAGTGGCTCCTTCAGGCATTTTCCAAGCGACAAATGCGATCAAAACGACCATCCAACTAAAGTGGAATTCGTATCCCAAATCCTGAGCTTCGCAACAATATTTCTCTAGTTCATTGACGAGGTAGCTTGCCCAGTTCATTTGCATGCCCTCCACACATTTTCCTGCAAGGTCCACCATGAACCCGACGACTTGTGTGGGGTGGTTCTTCCTTACGAGCTTTCCAACTATGAGTTGGCAAGCGAGGCGCACTACACCATCCTATATAGAGGCTACCTTGTAACCTCTCTTTCCTTTTTCAACTTCGTCATAAGCTTTCTTGATGTGTTGTTCCAGGGAGCAGTCCGAGGCCTTCCCTAGATAAAACTGTTTAGGGTCAGGTCCCTTCATGCTTAAGCCTGTAATCTTGTGGATCAACGCCAAATCCACAGTAATCCTCCAGTCAAGCCACATGTATTTGCCATGATATCACGACATGAGGAGTTTAACGCAAGCGTTAACCTCCTAGCGGTGGCCAAAATGGGGAATCTTCATCACATTTAGCACGGTGGACTATGCTAGTCCCTTAATTCATGGATGGGAGACAAGGTTTGTCTTCTTCCCAGTTGACTTCATCAAGTAGCGGTGGGGTGGTAGCATAGCATATTTTTTCCTGTCTCCCAGATTGAAGTCGTTGTTCTTCAACAACAGGATCTGTCCTAACTGGCTCCTGACTACGCGTATTCCCTTCGGAATGTATGTGGTGAACATAGTGTACTCATAATCTCATGGGATGTTTTCGCCCTTAATGGTGCTAGCCAAAGGTGGAATGTACTCTGGTAGGATCGACGGAATCTGCTTCGCATTAGCCAGATTTTCATGATGCTTACTTCATTTCTCAGTCATGGGGTTGACACGACCAAAACAACGTCCAGTTGAAGGGGAATCCTATAGTCCCCTAGTCGACGATGCCTAGACACCTTCAAATAATGGTATGTTAGCCATTAGATTCTTGAGGACCTCCTTGATAGACTTCTCTAATTCACTAGGTTCGCCCGACATTCTCACTTTTAAACAGACAGGTCGAGGTAGACGAACGAACAGGCGGGGTAGAAAAACGTATGGCGAGGTCTAGATTCAGATAACACAACTCGACACTTAGACAGTTCTCTGCTAGCTCAGTTAATCACGGGTAGTGAAAATTGGTCCCAGTGCAACGACCAACAAGTTAAATAAGAGGGGCCTCGTAAAATATTCTTCCAATGTCCAAGAGATGCCTCCACTAATGTAAATATGTTTGTTATGGCACTGTATCAACATCCAAAAGTGGTCCATTAAAGGTCGGGGCACCTCCAATGGTCATATAACTTTGCCAGGGAGAAGTCCCATTTTGTGCGGTCCTGTTGTTTCAGCGAGGTTCAAATCCTACGAACCTGCCTCCTGCGAGGTTCCAGTCTGGGAAGTCTTCCATATGTTCTCTATAGCTTCTTGCATATTTTCCAACTTAGCTTTCTTCTTATTGATCTTCCTTTCCTTCTTCCCTGTGATTTGAGTCTCTCTAATTGTTTCTGGAATCCTCTTTCCATTCTTATTCTTATCTTCCCCTAGTGTGGTGACTTCACACTCCTGATGTGCCTTCAAAGGGTCTGAAGTTAATATACGTTCTCTTAATACTTCCTGGGTGGGTATTCTTCTTTCTTACATATATAGGTCCTTCAAACCTTCTTACATTCTTTCAACCTTGATAGCTAATTCTCTTGCCTTCTGTCCCTTTTGCGTTCTTACTTTGTTCTGTTGCTTCAACTTATCATCTTGTTCTTCTATTAGTCGGTCTATTTTTCTGGCTGTGAAATCCCTTATTTCTTGCTTTTTATTTTTTGCAGCTTCTTCCTCTACCTTCCTTTTGATCTGATCCCTCTCAATCCAAGTCTTAACTAGAAAAAGTGGGAAAGGGGCATTATTCTCAACAAACTTAATGACTTCAAACTCTTCTTCAGTCAATGTTCCATGAATAAGAATAGGTACATTAGTAACTCTTCCACATAGGGTTATCATCTTTCCTTTAAACAAGCCTATCCTTCCCAATGAAGGTACCAGAGTAGGCTTTCCCAAAATTTCCCATGTGTCTTCTGTCATAATATTCACTTGTGTTTCCTCATCCAAGACATAGTCTATGTCGAAGTCTTCTATTCTTGTATTTATGCACTGTTTTACTTCCAACATCTCTGATAAACTGACATCTTTGTGAGCATCCATCATTTCTTTCAACTGTAATAATGTAGTCTGAGATTTTTCTAAATATTTCTCTTTATTATTCTCTAACATACCCTTAGTCTCTTGAATTCCTTCATAGTTTTCTTGTCCGATGTTCATTCGTTCAACTTTAGGAATCATCTTTGGACTATCCTCAACCTCATGACCAACAATCTTACAACAAAGACGAATAGGACCTGCGCCAAGGCATTCCTTAGCAATATGTCCCAATCTTCTGCAATTATAGCACAATGTCAATCCTCTTTTTCTCTTGTGTGTTCCCCAACTTCTTTTGTACTGTGCACTAGGATCATAGTGATGGACATGTAATCTGCAAAAATTCTTTCTAGGTTCCTGCATCTATTTATCAGTCCAAAAATTCTTTCTATGCATAGGAATAACATGTCTTTCTTCATTTCCATTAAATTTACTTAGATCAACTCTTTTTTGCAACTACGCCCTGGCCTTCAGACTAGGACAAAATCTATTAAACATACTTAAATTCATGCTTTCAAAACAAAAATGTTCACTTATCTTACTCTTATCTAAGCACAAATCTTTACCTCTTTTAAGATCTTACCTCTTTTCTTCAGATCAGATTTCTTTCTTAGCACAGAGCTTCACAAGTCAAGTAGAGTATTGCGCACTTCAGTAGCAGATCTACGCAAAAAAATTCTCTTTTCTTTACTTCAGTTCCTAGCAATCACAGTTTCAGGTCTCGAAAACAGAACCATTTGTTGGCATAGGGGCAGACCCAGGGTTCAACGCTTCAACAATGCACCAATAAAACCCTAACTATCATCCCTTCCAGAAACACCTGCGAAGCAGGCGAAGTCTCACCCGAGGTAGAGGCAAGGGGGGTTACAGGACACAGGTGTCTGTAACCGAGTTCGGACACAGATATGTGATAACAACACTTCACAGAGTATTCTAGTAACAATTAGAGAGAGAGATGCATTAGTTTCCTAACCTTAGTAACCTCACAAAACATACCCAAAGATAGATCAACGTAGTAACAATAAAGATTAAGCACTTCAACCATTTAGCACATACCACTGAGTTAGATCTAACATTCATTTATCTTTAACACAAGTAAAGCACTAAGAATCAATAGATCTATCTATCATACATAATAACCAAAGCACTAAGAAGATTCATAACATAAACAACACAACATAAAGAAAACCAAAGACACAAGATATACGTGGTTCACCCCAGAGTGGGGCTACGTCCACCAACTGCTTCGTCTTCTTTATTATTCATCAATCTCTTACATTCAGTGACTCCTGTGAAATAAGCCACAGAGTCGAGCTTCGTGTAGGACAAAATATCTGTGCACTGATCACCAGATCCTCCTTCCAAACTAGGTCAAGGCACCAAGCCAACTTCTCTATCAAGCACCAAGCCTTCATACATACACATTTTTTTGCACAAAGCAGCTCAAAACTACTTGCACTTAGCCACTACCCACTACTCTTCTACAATACATTCTTACTTATTTATACTTTTCAATCCCTTACAATAAGGCCTAATCATGGGTAAAACCCATGGGTATACATCCCGTAAACCCATCACAAAAACCCTAGAGATCCCCTTACTGGGTCCACATAGCTCGCAAAATTGGTGAGATCCACAATCTCAGTTCCGCTTGGGAACTCCATCTTCGGCCAGCCTATCGAATGCCAAAAGTGGTGCAAAATTGACCAAGGTTTCCTCAAAACTTGGTCGAGGGCTAACAAAGAGGCAAGTGAACATTGCTCTCAGTAATCAAAGTGCTCTTTTTGGTGTTATTCTGGTATCATTTTGGTATCATTGTGGTGTTGTTCTAGTTATATTGTTATTCATATGCCATTTCTAGCTATTTATTTTTGTTCTGCATACTTTTTATATCTGGAATATTACAATTGAAGAAAGAGCCACATCAAAAACCATTTCTACATCATTAGGTTCCAAGAGAGGAGACAAATCATCTAGTCCTAGTCCTTGTCAGATCTACATCAAGGACAATTCATAAAGGTATGAAAGTCATTCAAATCATTTTATTGAATGTAAGAAAAATGATTTCTGCATTATATCTCCTAACCATGATGTAGCCAAGCGTCAAACAAAGAAGGTTCAGGTAAATAAGATGAGCACGACCATGGGAAGTGAGATAAGACAAAAAGAACCCCTTTCATGTCTTCGTGACAAGGAGATGTTGTTAAAGGAGAAGCAAATGAACTATTGCACTCATTGTGAGATGAGTGGCCATTGGATTGGGAAATGCTAGAAAGTTCATCCTCATCTTCGTCCAAAACATGGAAAGAGAGTCGTACAAACTCTTGCAAATAAGGAGGAATCAGATGAAGGAGTTTTTCCAGAGGCAATAATACCAAAAGTAGTTCTTCAAAAGGATCAACTATACAAGGAGCATACTTTTGAATGGATTAGTAAGAAGTGGTTATTATTTTCTTCAAAATTGAAATATTTCTGTCAGTTAACATTTTCTGCAGCTATATTGGCATCCACCAGGAGCATGGATGATTTTTTTCATCGAAGGAACCACTATTATTTTTCTCAGAGAAGGTCAAACTTGCATCCCGAGAACTCGTGCAAAAGATCTGCAAGTTTTGGGAAGTCTACATGGTTCCATTATCGGTGTTGCTGATCATAATGACAAATGAAATCAGATTTATTAGTGTAAATATTCCAGCAATGGCTTCTAATCTCCATCATTTTCGCTTGGACCGTGATGTGGAAAAGATACTGATCAAATATATTTTGATGGAAAGCCGTCGATAAGTCATTTTCCATGGGTTCTTTGATAGACGAGTATTACACATTATTTTTGTCACCCATATGACTGTTAATGTTGTAAACCTATATGTTGCCTTCATAGAGGTCAGTGGCCTGAATTCCTGAAGAAAGAAGGGAGAAGAACTTTGCCTAAGAGAAGAAGTTGTATTTTCCTTTGTAAAAACCCTATTAAGGAAGATTAGCGCAGGATGCACTATACACAGGGTGTGTCGATGCCTGATCGTCACACTCTTCTCTAAATCTAAGTTGTGACGTCGTCGCAGGCTGCACTATACTTAGGGTGTGACGATCTTTGTACATGGGAAAAATGATAATTTTCTCGATGATTCTAGAAGGAGAAGCTTCTATGATGAGGTGGCCTCTGAACGGTTTGGATCTTACTCGCTTTCATAATTTAGTGGGATCATCCTAACCTCCTCACCTTATCCTCTTCAACTTTTAAAAGGAGAGGAGCTCTCATGGATAAAATTAGATTGGAAATTTAGCTTGGGTTTTGTAGCTTGGAGTTTTTGGAGCTTGTATATTGGATTTGAGTTTTTCTTTGTCAAGATAGATTTTGAGTAACTAGCAGATCTATAGTCTCAGAATCCATGGAGTAGAAGTGTGTGGGAAGCAAGGAACTATTGGAAGGAACCTGACAACATCAAGGCATCTGGTTGTATCTTTCTTCCACATTATTTAATACAAATATACTTTTCTTTCCTATATGAATGTTATTTTTCCATATTGTATGTTTCCTTGATCACGCACATAGTTTCATATCAAATAGACTCTGTTATTCTTTTGTTCGTTGGCTTGTGTTCCTTTGTAGATATTTCTCGATAAGCCTCGTGGAAAAGATTGGTTTGCATTGGCGAAGTCGGATCTTCGATATTTAAAAGGTATGTTCTAGATCCATTTCTCATTTGATAATTTAAATCTAAGGAAAGAGTATTGTACTGTCTTGTTTTGTTGTAGTTTCGTAGTGAAGATAGGGGAATTGATTTTTGTCCGCACTTAACAATGAGGAGGTTCCCCTTTCCAAGTCAAATGCTTTCATTCAACAAAGCCATGCATGGAGGCTGTGAATCCCTTCGTCAAATTCTCACCGATTTCATTGTACAATGATTTCCAGGAGCTCAACTAGCTAGAGGTTGTAAATCCCTTAGTCAAATTCTCATATGGACTCTTGGAAAAGACCGAATCCTACGTTCCCATTTGGTCTCACCTGGGTTTGATTCTAGAACTCTATGCTAAGGAGTCAGATATCCAAACCGCGTTTCGTTTCTTCGGAAGGCACAAAGGCCATTTCAGTGATTTTGGGTTTGGTGATATCGTTGTCTCTGCAAATCTTCATCGTTACAGAGTGCATGAGTGTTGACTATGCGATTTCAACAATGCTTGTAGAGAGAAAGCATGTGTATATCAACACCGGCTATAATATTTATACCACTCAACACCCCACTTTCATTCGGCAACCAGTTCCAGATAGTCTATCGCCTAGGCTAAGAAATCCCAAAAGTTTGGAAGTTGCAGTGGAAATGACAACAAAATTCGTAAATGCACCAGTTGAGGAGGAATGTGGATTCCAGCGCACGCAGTACAAGAAAATTGAAGAGAGTTTGAGGGGCTCTTTTACCTCAGTGGAGGATATGTTGAAGAGGAGAATACTATGTGAGGAGCATCTACCAACGCTTTGGCACCATTGGATCCAACGAGCCGAGACGTCTCCCATCAGATATCGCCTAAGGAGATTCCGTGGAGATGTCAATATTAAACATTCACCCCTGTCATCAGAATAGAGTCATCGATTTGACTGAAGGAAATATGGTACAAGTAGGCGTAGGTGTCAGAATCATTTTATAAACCAAATGATAGTTTTGTGATCGTTGTCGAAGTCACAACTGGTAGTGGTGCAATGATGGCATTACTATTCTCCCAGATGGTCGTATATAGCGAGGCAAATCCCAAACAATATGGGATACCTAGCTATTCGAGAAGAAATTCACAGAAGGCCTCCATGAGTGCGGACTTGGTGGGATTCCAAATTCCACGAGTTCAAACATCGGGTGGACATGTCATCTAAATTGCATATATTTTTCACTGTTTAAAATCATGAGTAGATTTTGGGGCATTCCAAATCTCATGAGTAGTCCATGTTGATTGCAATTTTTTTTTGGGTTCCATGGAGAGATCCCACATCGCATGGTAGTGATGGATTGATGGAAGGTGGCGTGATTCCAAATAGATTCGTAGGCCTGGTGGTTGATCACTGAAAATATCGATGTCGATCCAACTATCATCCAATTCAGTACAATTATGGAGTTCATTCTTTACTTTGGTGTACGTAATTCCATGGATAGATCCTCCTGGTTTACTAGCTTCTAATTGGAATATCCCCAATGTGTTGGCCATTAATTGTTGTTGCCTGGAGTTCGAGTGAAGGTAGTACAAGGGGCCTCTTCCATTCCACAACCCCAAAGCTTCTCAAAGCTCCTGCGCATCGATACCAAGATCATGGATCGAGCTCCGAGGGAATCTCTTCACATCTCATTACTAGACGTATCTTCACTGTGCCAGCTACCTTTGTTGTATCTCTGTATTTGTTGGAGAGAATAGGCATGTGGTTGGTGGTGCACTTCTATGAACATGTGGTCCACAATACGAGTGATATGTGGTAGAAATGTTCGATATATTGTTGGTATGGGATCAGATCTATTGGATCCTATGCTGAGTCATCCTGTGCAGATCTGGTTGTTGCATCCATTATCATTTGGAAACTCTCACGATCTTATTTCCATGTGCCACCCCTTGTTCATTAGTTCAATGGGTATCATTGGTTGCTTAATCACAACTCTGTTTGCAACTGGCATATTTGAGATCAAGGCTGTGAAGGAAATTGAGCCTGGATTGAAAAAGAAACTTATTATCTCCACAATATTGATGAGTATTGGAATTTTTGTTGTAAGTTTTGTTGCATTTCCTTCATCCTTTACGATATTCAATTTTGGTGCCCAGAAGGTTGTAAAGAACTAGGAGCTTTTCTTCTGTGTTTCTATTGGTTTGTGGGTTGTCCTTGTTATTGGTTTTATCACTGAGTAGTATACAAGTAATGCTTACAACCCTATCCAAGATGTTGTTGATTCATGCAAGGGTCACTACAAAGTTCTGGTTAACATTGAATAACAAAACAATGATATTGTCCCAGGAATTCTTGGGAACTTTATCAAGAAGATTGAGGAGATTGGATCTGGTGACCAGAGTCATATATTTGGTTATGTGACTGATAAGACCCCTGAGCTAATGCATCTTACCCATGTGTTGGCTACCAAGTTGGGATGTGAATCGAGTTTTAAGACTCCAAAAGAATGGATATGGTGGAGTTTCTCAGAGAGAGAACTTCCCATAACTTTGGCAAAGTTTGATAACTGAAAATAAAGTTTTATTTTATTACTTTTGGATGGTATTTTGAGAACTAAAATTGCTTTTTGTGCAAATCCATATTGTGGCTAAAAGAAAGTAAAATCGAATTTTTCTTTGTCCAAGGAGATGTCAAAGTAAATGAAGGCATATACCTTCATTATACTTCCCATAGTTTCCATATGATGGATCAAAGGAAATCAAGGGGAATTTGGAAATTTTCCCACGCTTAGAGTTTGATATATGGCCATTAAAATTGTTGGGAATTTGATGTGCACATATTTTTGTAGTGGGGGTTTTGCACCACTAGTGCACATATTACTACACATTTTTGTAATGGGTAGATAGGACCATAGAGTTTTGCCCAATTTGTGCATATTTTTGGCATATCAAAGTGCCTTGCAATTTAATGTAAAACTGATGATCATGAAGCATTATAATGGATTTTTAGCCACTCTTGAGTGATGAGAGTTAGAGGCGTTATTTTGTGCCTTCAGCCTTAAGTGGATTCATTTTGTAATCATCATTATAATCAGTTGTATGAGGCGATTTTCCTATGCTATTTTGGTGATTTATTGTAAAACTTGACCAAAGGGTGTAGTTATAAACTCTTGGCAAGTAAGTTACCCCAAAGATTAAAGTACAG
The DNA here is from genome assembly GCA_000966675.3 of Picea glauca. Taxonomy (NCBI): domain Eukaryota; kingdom Viridiplantae; phylum Streptophyta; class Pinopsida; order Pinales; family Pinaceae; genus Picea; species Picea glauca. The sequence goes on along the minus strand of JZKD02S1766580.1, from coordinate 94,670 downwards.
GTCATCAGCTACAAGTTGCAATATTATGCAGGTGTTGGCTTCGACATTTCAGCTCTGAAGAATAGTGGTGAAGGAGACAAGGGATGTGCCTTTTTCCAGACTTTTGCTTTGCAACAGTTGCAGGTGTTGGCTTTACATTATGATTCTGAAGTACGTGACTGAAGGAGTCTTGAAGGAATGTACCTTTTTGACATTTTCATAGAGATACAGTTGATACTTTTGGATACCAAAAGGTTTTTTGTGGGGAGGAGTGATCTAGACGAATTTTCACACATGGAAGAACTTTATTGTGTTCACCAAGTTGATCTGCAGAACGATGAAGATGGTGAAATTATATGTTTTGAGTTTGATATTTCTCATGCATGTTATTAATTATTTGTGAGGAAAGAGTCTCATGCATTCTTATGCTTTATGATATTATCATGCATATTATTTATGCTTTATGATGTTTTGAAAAACTCATACATTATTATTCATTATTGATGTAAAATTATTAATACTTGTGAGGGAAATTAGACTCACGCATTTATCATTTTGGAAATTGTTTTTTATGTGAGAAACCACCTCACACCAATTTTCCATTATTATCAATTATAGGTTGAGAGAATCAAGGACATGTATGAAGAGTCTTTGGGTGGTTTTGAGACTTTTCCCATTATGTACGTAAATATAGTTTGAGATCATACATTCATGGATCTTGTCTTTCCTCTTTTGTAATTAGATCCTATTATTGTGGATCTAGGAGCGAGTGGGGAAAACTGTATAAGAACTTATGTGAGACCTATGTAAGCGGGGAGAGTAATGAAGAGTAAATGAGTGGAATTAGAGAGCCATAGTGATACTACTCCTAAGCTTTGAGAGACTTATTCATGTCAAGTATTATCCTTCTTGATGTATGGAGAGGTATGAGTGTGAGCAGTCTTCTTGAATCCTCATTGAAGGAGAAGGCATATATTATGTAATCAATTATGAGAAGGTCCCAACATCTTTTGAAGAAGGAATGAAAGAGATATGTATTCCAATTGAAGCGGGTCCAGATACGTAGCCCAAGAGGGGTGAATTCTGTTACCAACATTGGTTGTCTCTCTCTTGTCTTTTCATGTGCTTATTCCATTTTGAGTTCATGTATGTTATGTATTCTTATTCAAAAAGCATGGTTAATCATGAATTCATATGCTCTTTAATCCTTATGCAAATAATTCGTCAGAAAACAATTGAAAACTTGTGTAAAGTGCTCGGCCATTTTCAGATCACCCATTTTCATACTATGAATTGAAGGTGGTGATTTTTCTGTATAATGGATTTTGGCCTCCTACATAAAATTCATACCAATGGGATCTCTTCTAACTAGATAAATGATTATGAGGTATATCTTGTTTTCAAAGGTTTTTTATTGTTCAATTTCACACTATTGTTGATTATTAGAAAGTTTTTGAGGAGCGCCCTTGGTTCTAGGGAAGAGCAGTAATCCAAATTATTTTGAGAATGACATGAAGGTGGAAATATAATAGAGATATAACAAAGAGATACACAAATATATTACAAGGAACACAGTAAAACAATAAAACTCATATTCTATTAATCACTGTCTGGAATACAAAAAACTGTAAAATGCAAAGCACACAAGGTAGTTAAAATTGTGGTAGCTTATCTCTGAAGAGAGATGTGGTGAATACACTCATTTGAAAGAATTTGATTACACGAATGGCTCAATACATCCCAACATGGATCTATTGGTCAATAACAAGTAAGAAAAAAAGTTATTTAGGGCCTCAAAACGACCCCGAAAGTTTGGGACCCAAAAATTTGTAGAAAAACTACCAAGATGGAAATTGTAATTTGAGCCAATGGAATATGTGGGAGACCATCGATGTGCACCTAGATAATTCCTCCCCCATTAGGAATAAATGGTCTCCATTGCATCAATTTCATCCATCATATGGGGAAACTTCTATTGAATCTGACTCCTGGTGAGCCACTTTCCCTGATGAATAAATTGACCTACTTTGACAACCCAATAGAGTTGGATGTTCTACCAGCAAGTTCCCTTCATCTTGGTATCCATGATCTAATAAATTGTCTCATTTTCAATGTAGTCAGGATTAAGTCATGTAGGGGCCAAGTGCTCGATTGTATCTAAAGTGGCTAGGAGAGGTGGAAAATATGGTCAAATCAGTTCCACATTAAATATCGGGTGCAAACCAAGGAAAGGAGGAATATTGGATTCAAAATTATTCTCACCCACAGCCTTAGTGATGGTGTAAAGCCCATATCAGAGTGGGAGTATCTTTCAATGGGGTCCTGTGAGGAACTCTTTATGCAAATGCAACCAAACCATATCTCCCACATGAAACTCGTGTGGTACCCGGTGTTGATCATGGCATTGCTTGTGCTTGGCATTGGATTCCTGCAAAATATCGTGAACTTGTTGTTGTATGCGTTGGATTTGCTAAAAAAATTTGGCTACTTGATCAACCTCGGTTTGAGCATGGGAGGAATTTTCCTGTGCAACTGCAATAGGAAAACTACGTCAATGGGGGCCAATGGTTGGAACCCCAAGCACACAAAAAAGGAGAGTTGTGGCCAATAGAGTTGTGGAGGGATCTGTTGTAGCTATGTTTAACATAAGGATTTCATCCCATGTGAGTGGATGTTTGGAATTGTACATCCTCAAGATATGGACAATCATCCTATTGACTACCTCTGTTTATACATCATTCTGTGAGTGGAAGGTAGCCGATTTGGTCAGCTTGGAGTCCATCATCAACCATAGGCTGGAACAAAAAGTGCTCAGGAACCTACTGTCTCTATCTGAGATAATGTTTCATGGGAGCCCAAAATGAACCCAAACATGTTCAGATAAGAGCTTGGTGGTGGCCTCGGATATGATGCTTTTCTTGTAGGGTATCAAAATGACCATCTTAGAGAATCAATCAATGACCATGAAGACAATCATTCCCACATTGCTTGGTTGAAGGAAAACTAGACATGTAATCCATGGAGATGAATTCCCAAGGCCTATCTGGTGTAGGTAGAGGGGTGTATAGTGCAAGTTTCTTGATGGCGGGCTTGGAAATGGTGCAAGAAGTGCAAGATCTGATGTACTTGCAGACATCTTTTCGAAGCTTCGGCCAATAAAAATGATTTTGCAATACTGCCATTGTTTTTTCTACACCAAAATGCCCTGCTACCTGGCTATAATGAGCTTCCCAGATCAACATTTCACACTCGCTCGAAGGAACACAAAGATGGCTCAAATGCCACAACAATCCATCCTTGAGATGAAAGTATGGAACTATTTTTCCTGTGCTCAATGTCTGATGTCATCCAGATATAATACCAAAATGGATTTCATGAATGGTTGCAATATGCCATACATCATCTACATGAATGTGGTCGAGGCATTAATCAAGTCAAAAGGCATGGCCAACCGATCAAAGAGACCTTCTTTAGACTTGAAGGTTGTCTTCCATACATCGGTTTTCTCAATCAACACCTAATGGTAACTTGACTTCAAATCAATATTACTCAAAAGCTTGGCTCCTTTGATATGATTGAGAAGATCATCAATCCAAGGGATTGGGTACCGATTCTTGACTACGATATTGTTCAGGGCTCTGTAATCAATACAAAGTCACCATGTCCCATCCTTCTTTTGTACCAGAACAATTGGGCTCCCACAAGGTGAGGAGCTTGGCCTAATGTGTCCCTTCAGAATTATCTCTTGGATATGGCATTTGATTTCTTCATTCTCCATAATAGAACGCTTATACATAGGTATGTTAGGCAGAGGAACACCGGGTGTCAAATAAATTGAGTGCTTTACCTGAAAATGCACATGAACCTCAGTAGGGAAGGGAAATATGTCTTTGTTCTCTTATACTATCTTGTCCACCTACTATTGTTGTGTATAGAGACCCCATGCAAGGGTTTTGGCAGTTGTAGTGACCTTCTGTTCACCTTTCGACGAAACCATAAAGAGGAAAAATATTCTGGTGTGAGAGACCAACTTTTTTCATTGCTTCGCAGAAATAAAAGAGATCGCAGTAGTTGGGACTTCCTCCGGTACCTTGTAGAGTTGATCTCCTAAAGTAATAATGAAACTACGGGGCCTAGATTCATAAACAACATGACGCTTCCACATTTATGGTTGTCCTAAAAAAACATCAAAAACTTTAAGGGGGGAAACATCATACAATACCTCGTCTTTGAAGGTTTTGATGTTGTAGTGTAGGCGACATTATTGGATGACGTAGATGTCCCATCCCTGGCTGAGCCAATCAATGGTGTATGGATGAGGATGAAACATCGTTGTCAGGTTCAACCTCTTGATGACCTCTGTTGAGATTAGGTTATTTTGGATACCTCTGTCAACAATATAATGGAGTGGGGTCCCCTTCACCCACATCTGTGAGTGGAAGAGGCACTCCCCGATGGTGACATTGGGTTCTGTGTTAATGATCCATTTTCCCTTTTCTAGTTATGAATCAAATTCGGAGTCACAATTTGACCTCGAGGCTTTCGTCTCAGCCAAAAATGACTATTTAGAGCAATAATCATCAATATTGTGCTAAGGGATTTTGTGGAACTCACACCACTTTCTAGTGTCCTTCTTCGACTTCCCATCACCATTATTTGCTAGTGGCTTCGACTGGTTGTACTGATACTATCTATCCTTTTCCCTAGGAGTTAGGGCCACCCTTACCATAATTCGACTATTGTGGATTTGTAGACGCTAACTCCCGCTTGTTCTACTTCTTAAATTTCTACTCAATTTTGATAGCATATCAATAAGAAACTCTCATTGATGAGATGTCCAAAAAATCCATTTTGGTTTGGATATACCTATGTAGAACCCCACGGTATTTTAGAAACAAATGTCACTCAGAGTCTTTGATACCCAAATTGTGCACAAGCTATGGAAGGTATTTTTGAACTCCGACACTATTTGGCTCCTCTCTTGGTGCAATGTGGTCCATCTCGTGTACTGGTCATCATAGTTTCCAATAGGGTAATATTATTCCTTGAGGGCATCAACAAAAGATTCCCAAGTGGGTCCTCACTCGACATGTTTCTCAACATGTTTCTCATAGTAAGTATCCCACCAATATCTGACATGGGGAAGGGCCTTAAGGAGTGCGAAGGTGATTTTTTCACTGTTGGAAAAAAATTGGACAGAGAAATAACCCTCCACCGGACTTAACCATTCTTCTGGTGGATGTCTATCTGGCCTTCAAATAAAGGAATATCAAAGTTAACTTGTACCTTAAAGGGTGTCACACCTCTCAAGTGACTGTTGGTTGAAGGTGCCTTTGTTTCTTTCAACAACTATCAAAGGATATGGGCAAAATTATCCATCACATCGTTCCTATGTCGCGTGAGGGATTCCTCGAGAAACATTTTGATAGGATCTCTTGCTCCATCATCACTATTTTCTTCTGCCATGGGAGGTTTCTTGGGAGGAAGAGAATGTTTGTCTTCAAGAGAAACAATCTCAAGACCCAACTCTCTATACCCTGACCTCATCAGGGACATGCACTAAGAATGATAAGGAGTAGACTGTTGTAATACCACTGATCCATATTATTTTGAGAATGACATGAAGGAAAAAATATAACATAGATATAAAAAGGAGATACACAGATATATTTCATGGAACACAACAATACAATAAAAAATTAAAACTCAGATTCTATTAATGATTGTCTAGCATACAAAAGACTATAAAATGCAAATAACACAAGTTAGCTAGAATGGTGGTAGCTTATCTCTGAAGAGAGATGTTTTGACTACACTCATTAGCAAGAAGACGATTACAATAAGGCTCCAAAGGAATTTTTAACATAAATCATAAATGAGAAAACCATTATCATCCAAAACCCTAACCTCGAAAGATGAAACGACAAAAGGTTTGTGAGCCCCAATGGGGGTAGTTGATACGTCAACTTCCCGAGGGCACAAATTTTGCATACAGTCTCTGTTTGGGGTACTCGATATGCCATCAGAAAGGTGTATCCAAGGAGTACACATTATGAATGGTCCAATACATCCCAACAAGGATTTATTGGGTGTTTCCAAGTAAAAACAACCGTCATTTAGGGCCTCAAAACTACCTCGAAAGTTTGGGACTCGAAAAACTGTAGAAAAACTACCAAGATGGAAATTGTGATTTGAACCAATGGAATAGGTGGGTGACCACTGATGTCCACATGGATCAAGCATGTATTTTTATTACCCTATGGTTTCTATAATTGAATCCATCTAATATATTTGTAACCAAAATACATATGTGGGTAAATCTCCATAATAATGCAGTCCATTTTCGGAAGCTATCGATTTTTTAAGACACTGGGAATACTTTGGGCCAATATTTAAAAATAGATATAGACTAGTCTAAGTTTGGTATTTTTCTTCTTGTATTTACCTGGAGATTAACCTTAGCAAGGGATTATTGGATAATCTTTTACTAGAAAGGAAAGGCTCTAGATGGGCACAAGAATTGGATTATTAAAATACAACATTGTGGCGTAGAATTTGACAACAACTAGGACATTTGAAGGGTACATGCACAAGGTCTCTACTTAGTGAACCTGTGACATAACACACTCGTTTGTGGGATATTAAAGAATACCTCTAATTTCACTATATATTGACAATACCTCCCAAAATCCTTTTTTTAAACACCCTTCCAATGCATCTTTCCAATAATATAAAAAGCCCCTATTTTTACTAAATATCCCCTATTTTTACCAAATACCTATTTTTATACATCTCATACCCTACATCTCTCCCTCAATACCTGCAATATATTGACTCTATTTGTCACAATTTAAAAACCCCCTTTATGAATGAACGTGATAAGATATTGGTCAACAAGGTGAAACCCCCGTGGATACATGTCCTCAAGTACAAGCATAGCCTAAATGGAAAAAATGGCATAACCAAAAATCCAAAGAACAACATTCATTTGAGAAACAAATGTCAGATGATGATGAGAAACAAAGTGTAGAAAATTAGCAGAATGCAAATTTAAAGAAGAACATTAATGACTACCTCGAAATAAAAGTGGAGGAAACAATGCTCTCTACTATGTAGAGAAAATGATAAAAAAATGATAAGGTGTAGTTGCAATTGAACTCCCCATGTAGGAAAATAAAGAGAATACATGAATCAATTGGAAATTCTTCATCTCAATGTAACACATTACATCAAACCAAGGGAAGTAGATATATTTTCCCTTTACGTTTGAAGGCATAATGTACTCTATTAGTTGTTTTTGGGATAGATGTTAGTTTTTTTGGATAGATGTTACATTTTAAAAGGGTTGAAATTCAACACCGCAATTATTATCTAAGATGGGTCAATGTAATTTTATAGTGAAGGGTTAAGAGAAGTTGTTTATGGCTTGAGGTTTGTAACATATTATTGTTTAGGATTTATCAAAATTTGGTGGTCAGTTAGATGCATCATAAATATTTTTATTCCCCCAATATAAAACTTTATTTATTAACTAGCATACCCCTGAAGCAGGGGAAAGGAAACACCGAAGTGAATCAGAGTGGTTATGTTATTTAAAGATCATGGACTTTTGTCTTTGAATTTTTTTTCATATTTTTTGTACAATTCACAAGTGTTGAAAACAGGAGAACAATTACAGTTTGGAAAAGAAAACAACTCTATTCCATTTAAGATATAATATTAATTTTCCAAGAAAAATAAACTGGTATCTCTTTATCTTAGGGAGAAATATATAGAGATGCATTTAGTGATGTCCATTTTGTGGACATCCACTTGCCTAGAGTACCACAAAGTCCAGTAAAATCTACAAAAATGTTAATCTATTACCTAGGCATTTACCCATATGGATCTGAATGCCAACAAGAAACAAAAAGGACAACCTCATAGAAGCCATCTTAAGGATAAAAAGAAGCCATGAAGGCTGTTTGAAAACATACCTAACTGAACTGCCTCTTGGAGAATTTAAATTTCGGCAAAGGGTGTGTCTTGGAGAATTTAAATTTTGGCAGAGGGTGTGTCTTGGAGAATTTAAATTTGGACAGAGGGTAGGGCTGAAACCATACCCTCCAAAGTCCCTTTCTATGAGTCCACAACATTTTCAGTAGGGTTGTCTACACTGTTTTCTATAGGTGTGCATAAAATGCCTATTAGAGAGGCATCTCTTGGATTCTATATATAAATACAAAGAAAGAGCTTGAAACAAGGAGCTGGCTAAGGTAAGACTTGTTTTCACAATCAACCTACCAAAGGAATAAAAATACTCATGTAGAACACAAGATCATGGCTCTTTTTGCATCATGACAAGAATTTTATTCTTAGAGATTGGCCTCAAGCCCGTGATTAGAACCCTATGATCAACACTTAAAAAAGAAACCAACCCTCTAGGTGATTCAAGAATGCAACAAGAATCACCTACAAATTCCACTGTGATTGTCAAGACATCTTTTTTATGATAAAACAAATAGATATCAGAACGAGAATGACAAGATGTGCCTCTAGTAAAAATATACAAGACATGTAGCTAACAAAATATTAATGGCACATCTACGGGCATATATTTGTATACCTTTGACCTGAAATTCTTTGTCGGTTTTGACAAAACCTACGACCATGGCTCTTGGAAACATTGATAATCTTGTTGGTGTGGCACTCATAATATAATTCAGTAGATTAACTTAGAAGGATAATATTAAATACATGCATTGAATTGTTTTTTACTACTACTTTTAAAAATGTAATTAATTTTTTATTTTTCTAGGTTTAAGAACATTTAATGTAGCTTGATAAGTCCACATTCACTTTATTTGTCGCCTGGTAGGTTTGCAGCTATTCCTCAAGGTGTATATTATCATTATAGTATATAATCATTTTTATGTAATAAATTATGTGACATGCTTATAATGTTCGTCTCTATATATAATTTTTAAGTGGCTATTAAAAAACTCTCATGACAATAATGTTTGGATATGCCTTTTTCTACAATGTTTTATTGAGGTTTGGAGCTCAGAGTTGTAGTTTTGATTACTAATCGAGATTTTATGTACAGCTTGGAATCATTTTTTAGGCCTGTTGTAGATACAACAGTGCCATGAAAATGGAAGGTAATTATCTTACTTTCTCACGAACATGGTTGTGATATTTTCTAGTTAGAAAAGAGTTGTTGATAATTTGGTGTTGTTACACTAGATTTTGATGGAAATAATATTTTTAGAATCATTTAAATTATGAACTCTATCTTACAACTAGTGTTATTTCAGGAACCACCTAAAGCTAAGACGGGTAAAGAGGCAACAAGCAAGAAAGGAAAGAATGCAAAAAGGTAGATATGCATTTAATAGTATGTCGAGATACCACATGGATTTTGAGGAAGTAGTATGGTGAGTACATTTCTTGTAATCTTGTTTCTTCCTACATATTTGACTGCTTCTTTGTGTTTGGATGGAAGTTGTAGATTATGTTAGTTGAATATTATTTACTGATGGGATATCATTTGTGGGGGTTTCATTTTTAGGTAATGCCCACATTTTTTCTACGCTATTGTTAAAAGTGAATGAATTCTCTGAGTTATACTATGTTTTAGGCTATTTTTTCCTTATTTGTATTGATTGGCTCTCTTGTTAAAGCATTGTAGCTAAGCTTCTAGCTTTGTGTTTCTTACTTCATTGGTAGTCAGAATTTGTGAAGGTCATTTCTTCTAACATGGTCTTCCAACTGTATTAGGCAAGTTGTGTACCTCACATGATTCTCCAATTTTATTTCAAGCTGTGTACCTTGTGTTGTTCTCCAATTTTTTTTTTCTCCAGAAGGTTACTTTTAATTACATTCAAAAAGACTCAGAACCGCATCAATTATACTTTACATTCACCATAGGGGAAAAAGACCAGAAATATGATTAAAATGTGTATATTATAATAACTTTGATCAAATCATTGTTCAAATTCTCATTAAATTGTGATTAATAACCAAGAAAATTTTGACTTAATCTGGTTCCATTTGACCCTCCATATTGATTCTAAGAGAAATTATCCTATTGAGTAACAAAAAAAGATTAAAGAACCAAAATTAAGTGTTAGCAAAACTTTCTCAAAATATCAAATTTGAGAAAATGATCATTTTGAAGACATGTTAAATATCAGTCATGGGCAAAATATTAAATTTGGCCATCTGATATTCTAGGAGAAAAGATCCTATCTAGTCATGGAAAATCTTAAAGAACCAAAATTAAGCCTTGGAAAATCTTTCTCAAAATCTCATATGTGGAAAAATGTTCAATTTGAATTCCATGCTAAATATTAGTACTGGGAAAAAACATCAAATGTGGTCATTTGTCAAGTTGTGTTCTAGTGATTGAGACATGGTGTCATCACACAATAGAGGCGGGTTCAAAACTCAAAGGGGCATAGAGCCCTACCTTGTCAGCGTACACAAGTTTGATAGGGCTCCAAGTTAAAGTTGATGGGATTCTAGCCTTTAGCAATTTTGTATAAATGTTGAGACTTAGAAAATTTGAATTGAATGTCGAATATTATACCCTAAATTTTTCTTTAAACCAAGTAAGACTCATAGGATACTAAAAGAAAACATAAACTAAATTTTTCTATACACCGGGTATATCTCAAAGACTGTTAAAAGGAACATGAACATAATTTAAAAGTATCTGGACATTATGTCACTGAATGAAGAATATAACATAAATGAAATGGTTGCATACTGAGTACAAATTTATAGACAATACAACATAAGGAATATAACATAAATGAAACGACTACATATCGAGTACAATTTTATAGATAATACAACACACAAAAACTAAAACCAACCTTTATATTCATCCTTTTTGGATACAATCCATATCCCTTCGAATGACTCGTCAAAAGACTCATAAAACATATGCAAACAAAATAAATTTAAAGTGTTTGAACAACACTAATCTCTTCATGATAGGGCCAAATCTAGAGTCCTACAACTTTAGGGAGAAATTCAAACTTGGGTTAAAAAGTTCAAGATAAAACAAAGGGAAATGCATGAGATCAGTCACCAGTGCAGTACCATAGTGAATTTACCCTAGACCTAACATATTACAGTACCTAGACCTAACATATTACAATATGTTTGAATCGATACTCTAAAAGAGAACACAAACCAACAGGATATGACATCGATAAGTTATCGATTCAGAGGCTGAAACGAGTACATTCAATGGTGAAATCAAGGAGAGAACAAACAAGAACTATGTAATCCACCTTGTTGAATCGATACTCTAAAAGAGAACACATGCCAACATGATACATTATTGATAAGTTACCAGTTCATAGGATGAAATGAGTACATTCAATGGCAATATGAGGAAGAGCACATACAAGAGCTATGGAATCCATCTTGGTGAATCGATACTCTAAAAGAGAACACATACCAACATGCTACGTCATCGATAAGTTATCAGTTCAAATGCTTAAACAAGTACATTCAATGGCGATATCAGGAAGAGCACATAACAGAGCAATGAAATCCATCTTGGTTCCATCGAGATCAGTCAAAATACCTCAGTTTGGAGTCGGTGAAGGAGAATCCAGGTGGATGGAGAGAATATTGGTTGATGACTGATAGACATATGTCAATTTTTTATTGGGTCTGCACAGACGATGAAGGCATTAAAGAACACCTTCGGTGTAAAAAGGAATTTCCTATTAAAAAGGACTTTCCATAGTCGATGGAGAAATATCCAATTCGAATCTATTGGGTTCTTAACCAACTGTGTTTACCCATGTAAGCTACAATGACCATGGTAAAGTAAAAGCACAAAAAGAGAGTCGAGAAAAGTGAAAAAACAAAAGCAGTGGAAAAATACCAAAGGGATATGGCAAGGCAAAGAAACAACTAGAAAATTGAAATTGATGAGTAGCACAAGACTAGTGCAACTAAGGTTTGGGTAGCCAAGTGTAAAAATAATTTAAGCATTCAAAAAGCCACCAAATATATCCAATATTGATAGTTTTAATAAATAATCCATGGAGACAACTTTATCCATATTTGAACTTGGGAATGCCCACATGCATTTCTTTTGGAAAACGAAAATAAGAAATTACGTAATTATACAAAGAAACCCAAAAGGGCGAGACAATTATCGAAACAGTAGTCCTCATAGAAAGGGAATGTGTTAAGAATAGAAACATATCTCGAATGAAGACATCATTCGATCTAGTGACAAGAATTTTCGACACAATGGTAGTGTCAGTAATTCACAACAAACAAGTTTGTTCATGGACAAAATGTTGAGTTGAGTTGAATATGAATATGAGACGTAAGGATAACTTAAGTGAGAACATTATCATGATGCACTCACCAACTAGGTCAATGCCTTATCTTATAAATGCGAAGTGTTGGCTTGAGCATTATAATACAAGGGCCAAACATCCATAAAAGCCATTTTTACTAGTACACACACCCTAGGATTATTCAACATTTCACACCATGGCTTGGTCAAGGGACCTCCTTAAAAGGATTTGAACATAGAACATAAGGATAACTTAAATTGGAGCCTTATCAAGGTGCACTATCCAACTGAGTCAACACCTCATTTTATAAAAGTGAAGTTCCAACTCAAACCTTATAGTGCAAGGGCCAAGCACCCACAAGAGCCATTTTTACCAGTACACATGCACACACCCCATGCTTACTACAACACAACACACCATGGTTTGGTTGAGGGACCTCTCCAAAGAGAGTTGAACATGAGATGTAAGGATAACTTAAGTTATATCCTTATCATGATGCACTAACCAATTGAGCCAACACCTCACCTTATAAAGTGAAGTGTCAGGTCAAACCTTATAGTACAAGGGCCAAGCACCTAGAAGAACCATTTTTACTACTATGCACACACGCACCCTAGGATTATTCAACACTATGCACCATGGTTTAGTTGAGGGGCCTCTCGAAAGAGAGTTGAACATGAGACATAAGGATAACTTAAGTTAGAGCTTTATCATGGTGCACAAACTAACTAAGTGAACACCTCACTTTATAAAGGTGAAGTGATAGCTTAAGCCTTATAGTATAAGGGCCAAGCACCCACAAGAACCATTTTCTACTGTACACATGCACATAATTGAGGCTTATTAAACACCACACACCATGGTTTGGTCAAGGGACCTACCCAAAGAGAGTTGAACATGATATGCAAGGAGTATAACATCTTGCAAGTCAAGACCATGTTATTGGCTGAAGAAATGAAGAAACACTTTGAGGTGTCAAGCCAAATGTTGGACATAAAATTCTAAAAACTATAATGCAACAGCAAGCAAAAGCAAGAATGGATACAAGAACTCAAAACAGTCTTCAGGAATACCTTGTGTTGAGGAGGAAGGCATTTTTTATGGCACTGATGGATCAAGGTATATCGATAAAAGATAAAAGGTATATAATGTAAGAGAACCAAACAAGGTTGACATGGCTATAGATCCAGTAAAAAAAATATATACCACATGGAAATACCATGCCCAGGACCTTCATCCATTGGCACTAGAGTTATGGACATTGGGTAATGCAAGGAAGGATTTATCAGTGCCAAATCACCAAGGCTTGATAGAAGTTTCAAGAGAACACCTTTCAATTATCATAACTACACAAGACACTATAGAAAGCCAAACTCGAAAAGTACTCAGTGGCCAATTTTGAAGCTAATTGATGCCTTCTATAGAATAGAGAAAACAAACAAAGTATGTTATTGCAAGACTTGGAAAAAATAGTGTTGAAATGGAAGTCATGTTAGAAGAAGTGTCTACTAGTAATTGTAGTTGGAAGTGACCTTATTTATAGATGACGAGGAGGATGATGGATTATCGTTTGAGGACCACTTCAACCAAACAATAATTTTGGTAGAGAAGACCTTTCACTTAAGTCTCCAAAAAAACTTGATAATAGAGGATGGGTGTGTTGATGTTTTGGTAGTTGAAGGAGGTATTAACCTCCACGTGTAACCTATGACTTAGAATAGAATATTCTAGAAGCAAGTGAACCATCAAACAAATGTGTGGAAACCCTAGAAGACAAGTCGGCCTAGCAAAATAATAATATTAGAATAGTATCTTCTAGAAATAGAAGTCGGATCCACAGGAAAAATATAACTACCAAAAAGTCAGGTCGACCCAACCAGAAAATTCACTGGACAGATTAATATAAATAGAGGACATTTTAGCTCATTTGGACAGCCAGTTAGAGTGCAAGTCTTGTGGAGAGTTGTAGTTGCAACTGCAACTGCAACTACAAGGAGGAATAAGGGTGCATGGTCATCTCTTGGTGATTCTCTTGGTGACATTCTTGGAGATTCTCTTGGTGACATTATTGGTGATACTCTTGGTGATAATCTTGCTAAGTATGGCACAAGTCTGAGAGAGTAGTGTAGCTGCAACTGCTATAGTTGTGTATGATACTTGTTCTATGGATATGGAGACTCTCTCTCTCTTGTGCACTACCCTTGGAGAAGGAGCGCTCTACCTATCTTGAGTTGTTGTTGTAGTTAACAACTAGGGTTTATATGTTGGTTCTGGAGTAGGTTTGTCGGAATTATTCTAAGTAAAGGTTAGTGTTCTTGGGGGTGGCATATGTGAATGCCTATGGTTGGGTGAAAATGATGTGACATTCTCTATGGTTAAATGAGCATACCAAAATTTCAACAGGGTGGAATGAAAAATATGTTTAGGCTTGGGAAAAAAAGCTAGATTTTACGAGGAAAGGGTATAAGAAGTTGTATAGAATACTAGATGAATTTGTTGACCTTGAGGCAAGGCACTGCAATCTACTAGTCAAAAAATAGATTCTCAGTGAACTTAAGGAACATGTTCCCATAAACTATGTCGAAATATTGGAGTGAAAACATCATGAACTATGGAGTTGATTGGATTTTCTTGGAGCAACAACAATATAGGGTTTAACAGTCGTAGACACAGTAGAGCACAACATGGTTACCAAAGGGGGTAGTAATGGAATCCCCTCATACAAGCAGGTAGTGGTGGCAGGGGGAAAGGCCCATGGGGCAGAGGTTTCAAGGAACCAATGATGAGCACCTCGAGATCAGGACTGAAAAAAGAATCAGGACAACAACCAAGAAAATAAGGATTGCATGGGGGAAGAAGCCAGAGAAACACAAAATGATGCGCAAGAACTAGTGAACCCCAATGGGGTAGAAAGGCACAACTCGTGTAAACCTAAAACAACATTGATACCTAAGGTGATACTGGAATATCCACAAACGCAACTCTTCTGGGACCAGATGAAGACACATGCACTAATTTTCAAGTTCATGGGTTTGTGGCCCACAGAAAGAACGTTGCACAACTGGATAAAATATGAATGGAAACCAAGCGGGAAATTGGAACTCCACCTGGGTTCGAAAGGCTTCTTCATAGAAGTATTCATGAACTTGGAGGGTAGGGATAAAGTCTTTTAGAAGGGGGCATATTTCCACGCCTTAGCAGGACTCTACATGCGGCCATGGAAAAAAAAAAATCTCCCCAAAGAAAGAAACCTTCAAGAATGCACACGTCTGGATGAGGCTTTACTCTCAGTGTCTAGACTAATGGCTACCGTCCACCTTTGAAGCAATCAGGAAGAAACTTGGAAAATATGTGAAGACTTTGGAAGAAAACCTAAAAAGGAGAGATACCTCCTATGCAAGGATCTACATAGAGATGAATGTTTCAGGAGCACTCCCAGAAGCCATAAGCCTGGAATTCAGGGATGAAGAATGGATACAAATAATTGAATACAAGCAGATTCCATTCAGATGTAGAAGATGCCATGAACATGGACACCTATTCAGAGAATGCCCTCTCAATAAAAAAAGAAGAAGCGAAAAACACCAAAATACAGTAGGATGAGGATGGGTTTATCAAGCCGAACCATAGAAACATAGCAAATGAGAAACCAAGTAAAGCCCCAATGGGAAGCAATCTGGAAGCCAGGACTCAAATGAAAGGGCGGGACAAAACCAACAAAGGGGAATAAGGAGGAAAGGAAAAGGAAAAAGACAAAGAAGCTAAGGAACAAGCCACAAATGAGAACACAAACAGTCCAAGCAATAAGATGGAACAGGGGGGTAGCACAACTCCTATGGACGGAGAAGCCAGAGATGCCAACACCCCCATGCAGGAGGCAGATGGAGATGCGGAAATGAAACCAAGCGAGGTAGGTACGAAAGATCCTGATCTCAGAGATATTGTGGAAAGGGAAGGAATAGATCTCCAGAACATACTGGAGCAATGGAAAAGGCAAAGCGTAGACAATGTATTAGCGCAACAACTAGATCGTATATGATACCTATTCCTCCTACGGGAGGAAGAAAAATCCAGAGGGCTCAAGCGCACACATGGGGAGATAGGACACCTAGGAATAAAAGCAGGCGAGGGACAATATTGGCACAGGGGTAGACCCAAGGTTCAACGCTATAACAACACACCAAAAAAACCCTAACTACCGGCCCTTTCGGCAATACCTGCGAAGCAAATAAAGTCTCACCCGAGGTAGAAGTAATGGTAGTTGCAGGACTCCAGTGTATGCAACCTCAGCTGGGACACAAATCTGTAATTGTAACACCTTAACAAAGCACTTAGTTATTACATTTCGTTAATAATCAACTTTAGTTCACAGCGTAGCTAAACCCTAACAGTAGATCAACACAGTATTCACACAGATCCAATAGATTCAAGCACTAAGCATACAAATATAGATCAGATCTAGCATTCGTTCATATTATTCAACACTAAACTATCATATCAGATTCATCTATCATCTAACATCGCACTAATCATTGAATCACATAAACAAACGAAAAACCAAAAGCACAAAGCATTCACAACATAGGATATATGTGGTTCACCGCCACCCTGGGGCTACATCCACCAACTCTTCGTCTTCTTTATTAGCTTCTTTCAATCTTCTTACATGCACAAAGCCTCAAAATCAACTCTGCAGAGGACAGGAGATCTGTGCACCTCGCTAGATCCTCCTTCCTTGAGTTATAACACAAAGCCTTCCATAGTCTCTTACAATCACTTGCACTTATCTTTGCAAGCCTCACATAGTATGCACAAAGCAATTAGTGCTCAACACTTAGCACACTTGCAACAGACTAGTTACTACTAGTCATTATTCACTACTTTTTACTTCCCTAGACTTCTATTTATACATTACAAAATAGGCCTAAGCATGAGCAAACCCATGGGCCGACATCCCCATACCTGTTACATAACCCCAAAACCCAAAAATCCCTAACAAGGGGTCGAGATCCCGTGATCTCCACTTCATCTTGCACTCCACTTTCAACAGCTTGTCTAAGTCCAAAAAATAGGTCAAACATGACCAAGGATCCTCAAAACTTCATCAAGGGCCAATAGGCCCCTAACACTCACTCGTGACTCGTCCCGAGTCACTCTAATCTGGGTAATGCTTCCTCAAAAGCCTTGATCTTGGTTTGAGATGCTTTGAATTGTTGTTGTGCCATGGCCTCCTGTTCAGTGAACTCTTGGATGACTGCTTCATTGACAGGTCCCTCTAGGTGTTGTTCAACTGCAGTGATAACTTGCTCCAGTTCTTCTCGTTGGCCTTTGATCTCTGAGAATAGTTGGCAAGCCTCATCCGGTATAGGTTGGAGCCTCTGAGTCACTTCCATAACTCTTCTTTGAATGGTGTGGACCTGCTATTGAGCAGTGCGCTTCTCTTGGGATTGCTTCATCCTTCCGACAGATGATAGGGGCTTCAACTGTGCCTGTATTGTTTCTTCTTGTTGCTTCGCCTCCTGGAGCTGTGACTCTAGTGCCTTCAGTTTTGGATTCTCAGTGATTCAATCATAAGTCTGGGCGCTATGATCACTTATTTGCTTACATTCCATGGCAATGGATTTTATTCTCTCAACTGTGCTTCTAGCAGTTGCATCTCTTTGATCCCTCACCTCATGAGGAGTGTCAGGTACTGTTCGGAGCTCTAAGTCTACTATTCTTTTCTATAGTTGCTGGATAGCTTTTGCAAGCTTGTCTACTTGATGTTTGACTTGGTCTTCTATCTTTGTCTCTAAACCTGTCATAGAGAAAAGTGCTCTGTTGACTGCTTCTTTCACTTCGAGTTGCTCTGCAAGAAATTGTTCTTTTTCTTACTGAATCTATGCTTTCTCCTCTTCAAACTTTTTCTGGAGAGCAACCTTCTCCTGCTCCACAACTCGACGTTGTTCTATGACTACTTATTGCACTTGCTTCAAGGCCTGGGTGGATTGTTCTGTTTCTTCTTTTGTGCAACAAAGGCGAGCTTCGGTCACATCAGCTAGTCTACAGAGTTGGGCTAGCTTATCTCCAAACTCTGGTTCTCCTGATGGCAGGGGCGCAGTGGACACTACGCGAATAGACTGAAGGGCCTACTGTACCCCTTAGAGTTCAACTTCGATTATGTCGTACATTTATTCCTGCTTGGCTTCATGCTTCTATAAGATGTCCTGCGAAGCATCTACGACAGCTGCTATGATGAAGTCAAAGTCATCGACAGTGAGCACAGTCTACATCTTGGTCAAGGTGGCTTTGGATTTATTTCGGGAAGAGAGATTCTTGGGAGAAACCTTCCTCTTATTCAAGGGATCAACTTCATATCTAGGCAGTGTTACTTCTCCTTGCTTCTTCTCATCTTATTTTCCATTTATCTCTTCTACTTCATCATCACCCCCTCGGCCAGGTGATACTGAAGCAGTTTTTTCTGATGCATTGCTTAAGTCTTGGACTTCTTTGGTCTTCTTCCTTCTGTTGGGGACAGGTGTGTTATGTTATTTGTGACTGTCCTTCGAGATGTCAAGTTTGGGGTCAGACATTTCTGCAGGATCAGTGGGGATAAGGAGTTTTGCTGACTAGTCCTTAGTTATCTCGTCAAGGTCTTCTTCTGTGAGCTTGTAGTACGACTAAAGCTCCTCCTTATGCTCTCCTGCTCACACAGTTATATATATGAAGTGTCGATCTGTGCGGAACTTCATGAGGGGTTAGAATCATTGTAGGGTGTTTGGAGTCATGCGAGGCTTGGCTTCGATAGCCCTCTTTAGTTGGAGATAATACGTATGAAAAAATGTGTTCGACTGCCACTATTTTCCCATATCACTCGAGTACTAGAGCATGGTGAAATTCGTAGCAAGCGGCTCGAATGAATCAATGTTTGGGAAGGTCGCCCCTTCCAACATATTTCAAGAAATAAACTCTATGAGGATCATGAGCCAGTTGAAGTGGAACTCATAGCCCTGATCCTATGCTTCGTGACATTATAACTCCAGCTGGTTGACCAGGTACTTCGCCTAGTTCATTTGTAGGCCTTCTACACATTTCCCCGTGAGGTCAATGACAAACCCTGTGATTTCTGTGGGTCTGTTCTTCCTTACTAGCTTTCCTGCAATTAATTGGCATGCTAAGCACATTGTGCCATTTTGGATGGAAGCTACCTTGTAGCCTCGCATCCCCTTCTCAACATCATTGTAGGTATCCTTGATCTTCTTTGCTAATGTGTGATCTGTGGCCTTCCCTGGATAGAAGTCCTGTGGGTCAAGTCCTTGCATGCTCAATCCAGTGATCCTATGGATCAGTGTCGGATCGACTATGACACGTCGATCTAGCCATAAGTATCTGCTATGGTAACATTAGAGTAGGATCTTAACACAGGCATTGACCTCCTGGTGTCGTCCAAAATGTGGGATATTCATTACGTTCAAAAGGGTGGACTGCATGAGGTTCATCGTCCATGACTGAGGGATTATTTTTGAGTTATTCCCCTTCGTCCTAGTCAAATATTTATATGGGGCAAGCATACTATGGTTCTTGCGGTCTCCTAGGTTGAAGTCACTGAACTTCAACGTTGCGATCTTTTCCTACTACACTCTAATTGCACATATCCCCTTCGGTAGGTACGCAGTAACCATGGTGTACTCGAAATCTCTTGGCACACTATCACGACTCACCACGCCAGCCAGGGGTGGGATGTAGTCGGGTAAGATGGTCGAGATTAGCTTTGCATTTGCTAGGTCATCTCTGTTCTTGGTTCTCTTTTCTGTGATGACTCGAGAAGGTCCAGATCCATGAGCATTTGACAGAGAGGCTTGCTCTCCTCTCATCGAGGACGCTTAAATACTTGCAGACATTACCTTCTCGGCCATGATATCGATGAGAACTTCTTCGATGATTTTCTCCACGGTGTTGAGCTCATCTGACATACACACTTAGATCGGATGGATTAATGAGTGCGCAAAACAATAGAATTGGTGTCGATCTTACTAATCACAGCATGGTAGAAATTATTTATCTATGATACAATTCGCAAAAGTGTTCTCGGTGCAACAATAGACGGAATAAGTAAACAACAACGCAATGAATCTTTCCAACAGACAAGAGACCTTCATTAATTCAGTTATGTATGTTACGACGCGGTCCCAATGGTTTGATGGTGAGATTTCTGGCCATAACTATTGTTCTAACCATTCGGGGCATCGGGCTAACGGTTATAATGCTTTCAACGACTATATTGCTTCCCCATGGAGAAGTGCTATGTGGCGTTGTTCTGATATCCCGACGAAGTTCCAGTTTTGCAAATTTTCCTTTTGTGAAGTTTCATTTGCAATTTTCTGTAATTTTTTGATCTTTGCTCTCTTCTTACGGAGATTCTAGCCTTTTTCCCAGTGATCTTCATCTTTTTATTCCTCTTTCCATTCTGATTCTTATCTCCTCTTGGCATAGTAACTTCGCGTTGTTGATATTCTTTCCTAAGATTCAGGGGCAATACATCTTCTCTATCTGGGGAAGGTGTTTTAGTCTCTTGTGATTCTTCCTGTGTTCTTCCAACTTCGACATCCACGGTTCTAAATAGCTTCGATATGTTCTCCTGTTCTTCAATCAAGTGTGTGATCCTCCTAGTCATGAAATCTTTCAATTATTGCTTCTTCTTCTCTAAGACTTCTTCTTTCCTTCTGGCCTGATCCTTTCCAATCCAAGGTTTTCCTAGTAACATAGAAAATGGGGCGTTGTTCTCAATAAATTTAACAACCTCAAAATCTTCTTCTGTCGAAGTTCCATGAACATTTATAGATATTTGGGTAAGTCTTCCATGTAGGGTTATCAACTTTCCTCTAAATAATCATCTTCTTCCTAATGAAGGAATCATAGTAGGCTTTCCTAAAATTTCCCAAGTTCTTTCTATCATTATATTCACCTATGTTTCCTCATCTAGAATATAGTCAATGTCGAAGTCTCCTATTCTTACTTCTCTTTTCTCTTTCTCTTTTAAGATCTATGATACATTAGTATCTCTGTGGTCATTCAAGGTTTCTTTCATCTGTAATAGCACAGTCTCTGATTCCTTCTGGGGTTATGCCATGGTCTCAGTTTCTTGACCTTTCTCAGGGTCTACTTGTTCCATATTCATTCTTTCGAGCTTAGCAATCATTCTAGGGAAATCCAAAACTTCATGGTTCATAGCTTTACAACAAAGACAATTGTATATTCTACCAGGGAATTCCTTAGAAAGATGTCCTGATCTTCTACAACTGTAACAAAGAGTCAATCCTCGCTTTCTCTTAAATGATCCCCAACCTTTCTTGTACTGTGCACTAAGGTCATAGTAGCTAAACTGCAAAAAAATATTTCTAGGGTCCTGCATCCATTTATTAGTCCAAACATTCTTTCTATGCATAGGAATAACATATCTTTCACTATTCTTATCAAATCTACTCATATCAAATCTTCTTTCTTCTAGCTGCGCCCTAGTTTTCAGGCTAGGACAAAATTTATCAAACATACCTAGATCAATAATCTTGAAGCAAAAATTTCCACTTATCATACTTTCGGTAGAGCACAAATCTTCCAGATCTAAAAATTTTCACTATTCTTACCTCTATCAGAGCACAAAGCATTCAGATCTTACCTGTTTTCTTCAGATTTGCCTCCCCTTAGCACAGAGCTTCACAAGTCAAGCAACAGATCTGTGCACAGAGATTTATTTATTTTCCTCAGTTCCCAGAAATCACAGTTTCAGGTCAGGTCTTCGC
Organism: Picea glauca; assembly: GCA_000966675.3. Classification (NCBI taxonomy): domain Eukaryota; kingdom Viridiplantae; phylum Streptophyta; class Pinopsida; order Pinales; family Pinaceae; genus Picea; species Picea glauca. The sequence goes on along the minus strand of JZKD02S1766580.1, from coordinate 72,598 downwards.
ACAAAGCTCATTTTTCCTCAGTTCCCAACAACCATAGTTTCAGATCAGGTCTTTGCACAAAGATCCTTTTTCTTCAGTCCCCAACAATCACAGTTTCAGGCCAGGTCCCGACAACAGAACCATTTGTTGGCACAGGGGAAGACCCAGGGTTCAACGCTACAACAACGCAGTAACAAAACCCTAACTACCATCCCTTTTGGCAACACCTGTGAAGTAGATGAAGTCTCACCTGAGGTAGAAGAAGGGGTGGTTGCAGGACTCCAGTGTCTGCAACCTTAGATGGGACACATATATGTTATTAGAACAACTTAACATAGCACTTATTTATTACAGTTCGTTAATATTCATCTTTAGTTCATAGCGCAGCTAAACCCTAACAGTAGATCAATGTAGTATTCACACAGATCCAATAGATTCAGGCACTAAGAATACAAATAAAGATTAGATCTACCATTCATTTATATTATTCAACACTAAAATATCATATCAGATTCATCTAAAATATAACATTGCATTAAGCATTGAATCACATAAACAAAATAACAACCAAAATAAAAAATCATTCACAACACAGGATATACGTGGTTCACCCCCACCCTGGGGCTACGTCCACCAACTCTTTGTCTTCTTTATTAGCTTCTTTCAATCTTCTTACATGCACAAAGCCTCAAAATCAACTCTGCAGAGGACATGAGATCTGTGCACCTCGCTAGATCTTCCTTCCTTGAGTTATAACACAAAGCCTTCCACAGTCTCTTACAATCACTTGCACTTAGCTCTGCAAGCCTCACACAGTATGCACAAAGAAATTAACACTCATCACATAGCACACTTGCAACAGACTAGTCACTACTAGTCACTATTCACTACTTCTTACATAACCTAGACTTCTATTTATACATTATAAAATAGGCATAAGCATGGGTAAACCCATGGGCTGACATCCCCATACCCGTTACATAACCCAAAAACCCAAAAATCCCTAACAAGGGGCCGAGATCCTGCGATATCCGCTTCGTCTTGCACTCTGCTTTCGACAACCTGTCGAAGTCCCAAAAATAGGTCAAACATGACCAAGGATCCTCAAAAATTGGTCAAGGGCCAATAGACAACCACAACCCTCACCCAAGCAGATGAGAAGGAAGAAAGGAATGAAATCAAACAGTGTATCCCTACAGGAACTAGGAGCTCTGCTGATAAACTTAGGTAAGATCAGAAAGGTCGTTCCGAACTCCCCCCCACATGTTTAAATGAATATTATAACATGGAATATTAGAGGCCTAAACAACCCACGAAAACAAAGAATCCTTAAAAACAGACTGAGGAAGGAACAACCAGACCTCCGTCTCATCCAAGAGACAAAATGTATTGTAGACATAATGGAAACAATCAACTAAAAACAATGAAGAAAGTACAAGATGTTGGTTTTCAAAGGACAACATATGGCAGGTGATATTCCCACTTTGTGGAACCCACAGGTGATGAATCTACTAGCATCCAAAGCCACCAGACACACACTTTCGGTTAACATGCAAATCATAGGTAACCCATAGGTGATTCTATGAACTAATGTGTATGGTCCCTAGATGTTGGATTAAAAGAGAAGAATGTTCCTAGACCTAGAAAACCTAAAAGCCTGTTCCAACAAGCTCCACTAGATCCTGGCCGGGGACTTCAACATCATCATGACACTTTCAAAGAAGAAAGGAGGCACCAGGATATTGGATAGAGATGCAGAAGAATTTTTAGCTTTCATTGACATAGTGGAGATGGTGGATATCAAAACCATCAATGGCCAGTTCACATGGAACAACAAATGGTTAAATCAACATCAGATAGCGACGAGGCTAGACAAATTCTTAGTGTCAGAGTCCATCATTATACAGGGTCTAACTTTAGACTACAACATCCTTCCCTGGGGGGGTTCATACCATTGGTCAGTCCAATTGGAAGCAATTTTCCAAACCACACCGAAGAATAGACCTTTCAGATTCAAGAAATTTTGGATCGAACATCCCACCTTCAAGGAGAACATCAGTCAATGGTGGTGGGAGAAAGAACCAGAGCAAGGGACAAGGTTGTTCAATCTTTATAAGAAAATCAGGTACATCAAACATAAACTCAAGGAGTGGAACAATGAAATATTTGGAAACATAAACCAAGAAAAAAAAAATATTGAAGACAGAATGAGGAAACTCCAGGAAATATGCATAGACGAGGGCTATACAGAGGATCAGAAAAAGAAAGATATCCAAATGACCCAGGAATGGGAAGCAAGATGCCATCAGGAATAGACTCTATGGTGCCAAAATTCCAGAATCAGGTGGCTAAATGAAAGAGATCGGAATACAAAGTTTTTTCATAGAACAACCATTGCTAGAAGAACCCATAACAAAATCCTAAAAATTTGGGATCAGGATGGGATCGAGAGAGAGTCCCACAAGGAGATTAAAAATATACTGGTAAACCACTTCCATGGGATAGCCCAAGAACCCAACCGAGACTGAACAAAGGCCATACAAAGGATAACTCGACACATCCCCAGGCTAGTTACTGAGGAACAAAAATCAACCTAAACAAACCCATCGCTAATGAGGAAATTGACCAAGTGGTCCAGGAGATGCCCAATGGAAAGGCCCCAGGTCCAAATGGTTTCACAGTAGAATTCTTCAAAGCCTGCTCAGAAGTGGTCAAACATGATGTTTATGGGGTGGTGGAAGAATCCAGATGCTTGACCTCCATTCCGAAAGAGATAAATGCCACAATGATTACTCTAATCCCCAAAGAAAATGATGTAAGGAGCCCAGACTGCTACAGACCCATAGCTTTATGCAATGTGGTTTACAAGATAACCTCCAAAGTCATAATCAATAGACTGAAACCTCTCCTACCCACATTGATTTCACAGGAATAGGCAGGTTTTGTAGAAGGGCGACAAATTTTGGACAACATCATCCATGCCCATGAGCTGATACATACACTAAAAATCTAGAGGAGAGGAGGGATGATAATCCAACTTGACCTGGAAAAGGCTTATGACACTATATGGTCAAAACTCTAGAAGCTTTTGGCTTTGTGAAACATTGGATCAACTGGATTGTCAGCCTAGTCTCAACGACAAGTTACTCTCTTTTAATAAATGGATCCCCAGCTAAACCCTTCTGGCCTTCAAGAGGCATCAAACAAGGAGACCCGCTATCACCTTTCATGTTCATTCTGATGATGGAAGGACTCAGTAGAAGCATAAAAAGCGAAACTACAACAGGAGAAATAACATGCATCAATCCTTTCGAAAACTGCCATACCTCCACGCACCAACAGTTCGTTGATGACACCTTACTCCATGGCACACCCACGGTCAAGGAAGCGAAAGGCTATAAAAGAATCTTAGAATATTTTTGGGAAGCCTTGGGAGCAGAGATCAATCACTCCAAATCCATGATCTATTTCTTCAATACCAACCCAACAATTCAAAGAAACCTGGAAAATATTTTGGGGTTTGAACGCAAAACGCTCCCAACGAAACACTTGGGAATCCCCCTGATGGATAGAGCATGGAAAATGGAAACATGGGAAGGAATGATCAACAAACTATAGGAGAGGGTGAAAAAATGGACTTACAGATCCCTCAACCTAACGGGGAGACTTATCCTGACCAAAGCGGTTCTGCAAGAAATTCCGACCTATATGATGTTAGTGTTTCCCGCTCTCAAAGGAATACTCCAAAAAATAAGATCCATCCAAAGAGACTTCCTATGGCGAGGAGCGAAAAGAAAGAAAAAATGGGCCCTTGTGGCCTGGGAGAAGGTTTGCAAACCAAAATGTAAAGGAGGCCTAGGGTTACAAGACCCACAAGTAACCAATGAAGCCTATGGGGTGAAACTCTGGTGGAGATCGGTCAAAGAAAAGTCAACACTGTGGGTAACCCTCTAGAAGGCCAAGTATGCCCCAGACATCAACGACCATGACCGAATTCATTTTATGGGCACAACGTAGGGATCAACCATCTAGAATCTAGCCTGGTGCAACAAAAACTGGATCCAGAAACACAACTTCTAGGAAGTGAGGAATGGTAAAACAACCAGATTATGTGAGGACGCGTGGCAACAAGAACCCAGAATGGAAAATTTGTATAGGGAGGAACTCCAACAGGACATGACCATGCAAGGAAAAATCAAAATCCATCACTACTGGAAACGAGAAAATGACCACGACAGATGGAGGATTTGGGACAAAATCAATCCACAAAACAGAGATCAGATCGCAACAATAACAAAATAGGTGGAGGAGGAATTGGGGAAAAGGAAAATTGTAGTCTCAGAAGAAGAGGACCAACTAAGATGGGGCAGGAAAAATGGTGGGGAATTCAACTTAAAAGAAGCTCAGAATTACATCTCATACCAGGACCAAGAAGATTCAGCGCAACAGTGAGGAAAGATTTGGGCTAGCCCCCAGTGGCCAAAAATCAAAATGTTCAAATGGCTTGTACTTCACAACTGAATTCTAACATGGGAAAGCCTAAGGAAAAGGGTTTTCATAGGCCCATTACGATTCCACCTCTGTCAAGCTGAGGAAGAAACAACGAATCACCTCCTCGATGAATGTAATTACACAACAGAGATCTTGGATTGGGCGACATGCATCTTTCTCCAGTCCAATAGGAGCCGAGGTAACATCAACGCAACCATCAATAACTGGAATGAGAGTTACAGTGAAAATGAAATGGTGAACCTCTGCTGGAATCTCATGCCAAGGATGATCATATGGGCAATATGGAAAGAAAGGAATCGATGCATTTTCAGGAATGAAAGCCTTCCGGAAGGGAAATTTAAGGGAGCAATAATATCACAAATACGAGAAATGGTGTTTAGACGCAACTTTCAGACTGGAAAAGTGCAACTCACAGGCTAGGACTCCCAAATCCTGGAATCTTTTCACCTAAAAGATGGGCGCAACAACACAGAGGTAGGGCGGCCACTGCAACTCCAATTAGGAGAGCGAAACTGGTCACCACCTCCGACAGGGTTACTCAAGTTAAAATTTGATGAGGCGGCAAAAGGAAACCCAGGAATGCCAGGGATGGGAGGGGTGATCAGAGATAGTGGTGGTAACATAATTCAGTTGTATGTTGGGAGTATGGGAAACTCAATCAACAACACATCGAAATTTGGAGCCCTGGAGCTCAGTCTCGAAATTGTAAGCCACAAAAGGATGACCAACACTATCATGGAAGGTGACTCCACCCTGGTCATCAACACGATGAAGAGACTCCAAAATTGCACCAGAGTGGGAAAGGTTCAGAGACATTGGAGCTTAGCACACTCCCTACAAAAAATACAGGAGCATCTGCAAACGATTAACAAAGTGGAGTTGCGCTAGGTACGTAGGTTAGCAAATGGCCTGGCGGACGGAATTGCCAATGAGGGGGTTAGAAAGGAAGGACCGGAACTAGATGCTACCTGGATCAACATCCCAGAAGGACAATTCAGAATGGACTGCATCCAACTAACGACAAAAGATTGTGACAACAACTTAAGCAAGGAAGATCACATCAAGGAGGGCAATGAAAGGCCCAATGGAAGGCACGAAGGACCCAGGCAGGATATGACTGCCCAACACTCGACCACCAATCACAATGCAGAATCAGATTACACAACAGGAGAGGGTACGACAACAAGGTCGTGTCAACAATGATATTTGTGGGGAAAGACCGTGGGAAAGTATCGATGACAAACAATAGGCAGTGAATGACGTAAGGCAAGAGGGATTGACACGGACTAGTATCGACCCACCATGCCAAAGACTAGGTACGGATATTTTCATAGTAGGATATCAAGCGAGCAGGGGCAAGGGCCTGTACAAGGATAATGACTGAGTCATCATGATCATATGTACCATGACGGGGAAAAAGGACGGGAAGGTTCACTCCTACGGGCATACCATGATTGGAAGGACAAGCCCACAACAGGGAAAGTTCAATAAGAGAAGAAACAACAGAAATAGATGCAAACAGAAGAGCGCAACTGCAAGGGTTACCACAGACACAAGATTAGGGAAAGGAGGAACCCCTGTGTAGATGGAAACAGGCTGAGAATACAAAAAAAGAGCTGCCATAGGCTAGATGGGATGGTGCAAATGAAGCGAATGCAAAACAAAAGAAACCCTCTGGGGAAGGCAACTCCAAACAATCCTCAACGGGTTTCAAGGATGGAGCAGGTGACAAAAGATGCGGAGGGCACCTTTCATACTCTGGTTGCACCGAAGGAAAGATGACCATTTCATGATTGGAAAAGGAAATCAAAGAAAAACGCAAGGGCAAAACTTGGGATGCTCTGACTCAGAAAGTGGATTGGGTAACTGACCTAGGAGCCACACAACCCAAGGAAACCCTCTACCACAAAATGGTGGAGATGGCGTGGAAAACAAAGATGTTGATCGACAAAGTGAGCTCGGAAAGGGAGGACGCTAGACGGACGATCAACAAGGAACACACGAAACTGTTGAACGAAATCTTGAGGCACCTCAACAGTCTGGAAACCATTAGCAAACTGTTAACTGAGGTCGAGAAGGACCAGAAAGCCAAGATGGAGCAGTTGGCTGCTCAATTCCACCTCTACTCGCGCTACATCCATCACATGGACATCACGCCAGCCGATGGGAAAGGAGTGCCAACACATATCAAAAAGACTCGCATGGTCTCCCAAAAGGAGGAGAACAAGGGCTAGGCGGATGAAGGAAAGAAACATATCATTATCCTGGACTAGTGTCTGGTTAGTCTATTGTCAAGTCAGTCGGGTCAGTCCTGTGTCAGTCTCAGCTTCTGTTATTTTTGTTTTTCTTTCTCATGTCTGTTATGCTTATCTTGTCAAAAATTGGATATGGTAGGATTGGGTTGGTTTCCCGCTCTTAAACTCACTTACAAAAAAAAAGAAAACATCATGAACGATAGTCGAAGGGGAACTTGAGCAACAATAGTGACCAACAATCACAAGTTCAAGCACGTCAATTTTAACTAGACAAGCAAAGATTGCTATAAGGAATCTAACAAACTATCTGGTGTAAGATATTGTTTGATGTGAACACATCCCTAACCAACTAATTAATGCTTGTAAGGATCAAGCTAACCTTGTATTATACATATATTGATAAATGTTTACTTTATCAAGCAACCAATAACTAGAGCATTCGATCAAAATTAACATTGGCAAACATCTCCTAAGCTATAAGTATAGATGTAAAAGAAGGCAATAGGTTAAACTCCTTTTACTATTTTGCAACTACTCTTGTGACTTGTTGCTCTAACTATTTTGATCAAACACTACTATGCTCTTTTGAGAGTGGGTTTTCCACCCAATTCATTGGGTTGTTTCCCACTCTAAGCTTGGTGTCGCTTGGTGTGGATGATTATCGACCTAGTTGGTAGTATGTTTATTTAATGTGTTTTGTTTAAGTTCTTTCCTTTATGCATGTGTGATTTAATATGCTTAGTATGTTTGTGCATATCTTTCCAAAAACGAAAATGGTTATTGTTGAACTATAAATGTTGTATTATTTTAATTTTATTTGAATGATTGAATTGGTTGGTTCCACCCATTTTCACAGACTTGAACCTTGATGGGTATAAACTAGACTGTAAGTACAACAACACAATAAATATATGAGCCAAAAAACAATATCATATTACTTTTAAACACAATAATACTATTGAACACAATGTTATTATATTACTTTTAAACAAAATGCTAATATTAAACACAATGTTATTATCCAAATTGTGTTCAATCATATACTTCATAAAGACTTCAACCAATCACCTAACTTAATATTCTTTCGAAGATCTCCAATCACCTAACTTAGTATAAAATCTTAAATGCAATTCCTTATAAACCTAACTCTCCTAAATTGTCGTCTCATAATATTATGCTCCTTTCTTTATTTGCATTTCTTTTTATTTAAAAATTGATGAAGTGAATATTTTGTTTGTTTAGGACAAGGTCTCCAATCCCCGTGCGCTGGAATTGTAACATCTTATGCTTTACGCTTTATTGAAATTTCGTGGTTGGTTAGATTATCGCAAAGATTTTTATCCCGAAACTGAACCTTTATTAATTCAAAAGGTGTGTCCATGGAGAATATAATCTCCTATTTGAACATAACATAACGTTTGACTTGAGTGTAGTGTAGCCTTTTTGTAATCGATGCAGTTGGTTAAGGAGCGTTCCCGCCTGAAAGTTTTTGAACCAGTGGAAAAAACCAGTCAACCGCCATGGATGATCCTGTCAAACCAGGTGATCCAGGGCCTCTAAGCATCCAATCCTTATCTTGTACAGCTCACGTACACTCTCTTAGCAGTGCTGGTTTGCTTCTGATTCCGCTCTTTCCTGTTTCTCCCGTTTTATAATCCGGTTTTTGTCTTCTTGCTGCTTCCCTGACTCATTGGTATCCAGGCCTGTCTGCCAACACAGTTTTGGTTTCTGTTTCTTCTCATCATTTCTTTTTCTCCCCACTGGCCCACCTACTTTCACTTTTCTCCGCTTCCGCCTTCTCTTGTGATATAAGGTGGGTCGCCTGATTCCGATCCATGGAGTCACGAACCCATCCTCTGGTGGAATCTTCCGACGACACATTCTGGAATCAACCGGGATTCTTTGATAAAGTTGACGCGCTCATTTCCAAATCACAACACCTTCCCTCCAATCTACTTATTTCAAAATCCCAAACTGCCCCCGCGGTGTCCCCTGTGGAACAGTCTTGTTCACTGGATACTGACCCTCCCGCCACTGACAACAACTCCCCGGTGCCCGATGCAGACCCCACTATCCATAAGACAGTTTCTAGTCGAAAAGTTTGGAAAGCTAAAAGGAAATCTGCTCGCCTGGTGCTGGGAGACGGTGTCGGACTGGAAGAACTTTGCAAAATGTCTACCTGCACTCTGGTTGGCAGGATCTCCTATAAAAGAATGAATCCTCAGCCCTTGGAGGATTGGATTAAGGATAAATGGCTTCCACTCCTTGGTTACTCGCCGGTGGTTCATTATCTCAAAAAAGGTTGGTTATGTTTTCAGTGTCTTTCTCCTGATGATGCTTCTCTTTTACTGTCCTCCCTATGGGTGTTTGGTGGAAGTAGCCTCATGCTCAAACACTGGAGGCTAGCTTTCGATCCTGACTCCGATTACTTCAGCCTCATACATCTGTGGGTACTCCTCCCGGGACTCCCACTTCACCTCTGGAGTGAAGGTGCCCTGAAAGCAATAGGTAATGCTTTAGGGAAGTTTATAGCTCTGGATTCTCAGAATCTTAACTGCTCATTGAGGACTATGGGAAGAGTACTGGTGGAGATTGACGTTACCGCTGGGTTGCCTGAAAACTTGGAGATAGATTGGAGGGGTCGTAAGCTGCTCCAGAAGCTGGACTACCTCGGGATTCCATTTCGGTGTAACATTTGCAGGGAAACCGGACACCTTCGTAATTCCTGCCCTGGTAAATCTCCCTTGAACCATACGGAGGATTCCGATCTTTACCTCAACCCGCCTGACTACCCTGCTCCTGATCCCGCTCTTGCTTATTTAAATGTTCCTTTTGACTCTTCTGCACATCTAGATACTACTGCTGAAGTCTCTCCTCGGACTAAAATACAGCTGCTCTGTCCAGCACTTTTATCCTCCCTTTCGGCGTCCGAGAAGGAGTTCATTGATAGTTTTTCCTGGCTCAATACTCACTCCTTTACAAAGACCCCCCTTCCAGTGGCTGCGCAGATCCTCCTACCTGTCACCTCCCTCCTCGATGTCCCCGTACCTCTTCCGAATTTGGACTCTGCCCTTCTTCCGAAATTGCAACCCTCTACTCCATCCGACCTCCCTAGTTCTCCTCTCTCATTTCCAGTCCTTCCAAGTTACAATCAGACCGAGTCGGATGATGTTACTCTTCTTGAGGACCTAAACATATAATGAAAAGACCTAAACTCTCCTTTCTTCCAGCCGATACGGTTCAGCTTCCGATGTTTCGTGGGAAGGACCTCCCCTTGCCTTCCTCAGAGGCTAGTACCTCCGCCCCCATACCTTTGGACAAGAATGAAAAGTCTTATGCCTGGTCGAGAGGGATTAGCTCGGAACTCTCTCCTCTTCAAACCAGAAGTTCCAGAAAGAAGAAGGAGATCTTGAGCTCACAGCATTCGGACTCAGCACCTACAGTTCTTGACAGCAAGGCCCTTAGAGCACTGAAAGCCTTCGCTCGCTCCAAGTAATGTTAATACTCTCTCTTAATATTCGGGGGATTGGAGGCACCCTCAAGGCTGCCTCCTTCAAGAGATTATTAGCGTGTTCAAAGCCTGATATATTATTTCTTCAAGAGACTCTCTCGGCTGACCACAAAGCTAGAGACTTTGTGCATCTTTTCTGTCCTTCGTGGGTATCGGCAGTGGTAAACTCCATTGGATCTTCGGGCGGTTTGTTGGTGGCTTGGGATCCCAACCTTTATACTTTGAATCCTTTCCTAACTAGTGGGGGAATCCTGATCCTTGGCAAATGTCTAGCTTCTAATCAGGATGTTGCTTTACTTAATATCTACGGGCCCTGTGTGGACAAACAGAATTTCTGGTCAAAAATTGACTCTATTGGTCTTCTCTCCATCCCAAATCTCATTATTGGGGGAGATTTAAATTTTATTCTTGCGGCTGAAGAAAATTGGGGTGGATCCTACTTGTCGGGTCCCTTAGAAGACTACCTCAAAAGGCTCTTTGATACAAACAATCTGATTGATGTCAGGCCGAATGGAATCACCCCCACTTGGAGAAACGGGTGGTTTGGACCTGCTGCGATTGCTAGACGACTGGATCGCTTCCTGATCGTTGAAAGTATCTTAACTAAGTCGGGCTTCCCATCATCGTGGGTTGAGTTCCCCTTTGTGTCTGACCATGCACCAGTTCTCCTCCAGTTACGGTTTCCAGCTCTACACCCATGTTCTCCTTTTAAGTTCAATCACCATTGGCTCTCGTCCGAGAGCTACACCGAGCTAGTTGATATGGTTTGGAGGGACCCTCGTTATCTAACTGAAGTAAACCCACAAAGGTGCATTGTCTGGAAATTAAAAGACCTTAAGCACAGATCGAGAGCCTGGCTACATGATCTTAAAGCTACTCAATCTTCAAGTTTATTAAAGCTGGAATCTAAAATTTCCCAGCTTTTACACTCCTCGTATATCACCGCTCTGTCCTCGGATGAGTCGGCCACTTTAAAGCAGCTTGAGAATAATCGAGCCTCCCTTCTACTTTCAGAAGAGAACAGGTGGATATTGCGCAGTCGGGTGAGTTGGTTAAAGAGTGGTGATTCTAATTCGAGTTTTTTTCATAAAGTGGCTAGCTTCAATAGAGACAAGAAGCACATCTGGTCGATTAAAGGCGGCAGTGATGATTTGATAAGTGGACAAAGTGCTCTCCAGGATGAGGCTGTCTCGCACTTTAGTTTCCTCTACAAAAAAGCTACTAATCTGAACCTCCCGGGGATGGTGTCTACGGCTAACCTATTTCCTAGCCTTGTCTCTCCTGTTGAGGCTGCCGATTTGTACAAACCTGTTTCACTGTCCGAATTAAAAAATATTCTGCTTCACTTCAATTCGGAAAGAAGTCCCGGCCCTGATGGTTGGTCGACAGAATTTTTCTGCTACTTTTTCGACCTTGTTGGCGTTGATCTTCTCCAAATGGTGGAGGATACCCGAATCACTGGAAAGATTGTTGGTAGTCTCAATTCTACTTTCCTTGTCTTGATACCGAAAGTTAGTAACCCGCTCTCCTTCAGTGACTTCCACCCGATTTCCCTCTGCAACCTTATTTACAAGTTAATTGCCAAAGTTATTTCCAATCAAATCAAGCCATTTCTTGAAAGGAGACTTTCTGCAGAGCAGTTAGGTTTCTTGCGGGGCAGAAGAATACAGGATGTGATTGGGGCTGACCATGAATGCTTACACAGCATCAAAAAGAAAAATTTAAAAGCCCTGGTTATGAAACTTGATCTAAAACAAGCTTTCGATTGTGTAGATTGGGAGTTTTTAAGATTAATTCTTCACTCAGTGGGGTTTGATGAATTGTTCATCAACTGGATTATGTCCTGTGTCTCTAGCCCAAATTTTGTTGTATTGATTAATGGAGAGGCATCCAACTTTTTCAGAAGCGAGAGGGGACTCCGCCAGGGGTGCCCACTTTCCCCCTACCTTTTTATTCTGATTATGGAGGGTCTCATCCTTCTTCTCTCAAAAAAAAATTCCGATCATCACATCTCCGGCATAAAGGTATCAAATCTCATTAAATTGGTACATCTCCTGTTTGTTGATGACGTTCTGCTCATGTCAAAGGCAGATTTAATAGAGTGGTTGGTTATACTTGAGGTGCTACAGCTATTTTGTTCTGTATCAGGCTTATCAATTAATTTCACAAAATCTTCAATACATTATTGGGGTCTTTCGGAGGTCGAGCTTCAAATTCTCAAGGATGCCATCCCCTACACTTTTATAAATCTGAGCTATGGCTTCAGGTATCTAGGGTACATGATGAAAATGGGAATCTCCTCTCCGGACGATTGGAGATGGCTAGTGGCTCGTTTTGAAAGCAAGATAAATTTTTGGTGCAATAAATGGCTATCCATGGGTGGCCGATTTATCTTAATCAAGTCTATTCTGGAATCTCTTCCCGTCTTCTGGATGTCCCTGCAAAAAATTCCTAACAAAATCATCAATTTACTTCGGAGACACATATTTAATTTTCTGTGGAATAGTCATCCTGGTCATTTTCGTTTCCATTTGTGCAGCTGGGATGTTCTGTCAAAACCTCGGCGTAATGGGGGCTGGGGGCTAATGAATTTGTCCACTTTCAATACAACCCTTCTAGCAAATTCTTTCTGGAGAGAAGTATCCTTTGATAGTATTTGGCATCGTATAATCTCAGACAAATACTTGGGTTCTAGACCGCTTATTTCTTGGATCCGTAAGTCTTCTTTCCAGCTGAGAAAGACATCTACTTTTTGGAAGGGAATGGTGGCTTCAATCCCAGTCCTTCTTCACTGGTTTGTGTGGAAACCAAGAGTGGGTACAGAAATCTACATCGGTGGTGACAAAATTCTCGGTATGGGAGACCGATCGCTCCTCTCTGCCGAATTACGGTCACAGCTCCAGCAACAAAATTTATATCATCTTGTACAGGTTAGTATACAGTCCGACAGTCGCACTCTTCCTGGCAGATGGCGGGACAGTGAGGAGCTACACCTGAATGGATCGATTTCCATTGAATGGAACCAATATACTTCTGCCCTCAAAGCTGTGGGGATCTCTCTTTCTCCCTTACCCGATACTCTTCAGTGGGCTGGTGGCGATGCCACGGGTACCATTTCTGTAAATAATCTTTACAATGCTTTACTCAACTAGCAATTCTCTGAAGTGGACCGTTCTTGGTTTTCTCTTCTTTGGCATTGGGATATGCCCCTAAAGCTCAAGCTTTTTGTCTGGCTCGCTGGTAAGGAGAAGCCTCTAACCTGGGAGGCGCTTCGTCGGCGGGGATGGGAAGGGCCGGGGATTTGCCCTCTCTGTTGCAGCGCATCGGAGGATATCCACCATTTATTGGTTCATTGCTCTTATACTCAGACGGTCTGGACACATGTGTTATCACATCTCTCGTTGTCTCTATCTTGGAGCGGCCCCACCTTCACGCACAGCTACTCCAAGTGGCTGGCACTTTCATCTGCGCCAAAGATCTTACCAGCCATCGTTTGTTGGCAGATTTGGTCCGATCGTAACCGTGCCATTTTTTATTCCTGCCCACCTACTTCACACGCAGCGATTTTCAAAGTCTTGGCCTCCTTTCATTGGAAACAACCATCGATAAAGTCTCCTTCACCCAATGTATGTGATATCAATTTGATAAAAGACTACACCGTGGCATTCTTCGATGGCGCAGCTCTGTCCAGTGGAGGTTGTTGTGGGGCAGGGGGTTTATTCAAAACCCACCCGAATAGGACTACCATGTGGTTCTTAAACTGCGGAGAAGGCACAAACAATAAGGCCGAGCTCCTGGGCTTATGGGCCTCCCTCTTTCTCGCCTCCTGCTGGTCTCTTAGTCACCTCCACGTCCTCGGTGATTCGCGTATTATAATTGACTGGATCTCTCAAAAATCCAAGCTCCAAACTGTCCACAATGATAGCTGGAAGGACAAAACGATGGAGCTGTTAAATTCCTTCTCTGATGTAAAATTTCACCATATTCCCAGAACCTTCAATCGTGAGGCGGATGCCCTCTCGAAGAGGGCTTTATGCGAAGTGGTTGGCAGGCTCTTGATTTTCCATAAGGAAAGTGGGATAGTGAGTCCCATATCCTCTATTAATGTATTTGAATGATGTGGGCTGTTTTTTCTATCTAGATTTTTGTGTATGGTTGGATTGGGCTCTCGCTCGCTTGTTCCTTTCTGATGGAATGTAGTTCTCCTTGGGGACTTTGGGTATGTTGGCTTTCCTTTCTGTGAGGGTGCTGTCCTAGTTTCGGTACAAATGGCAGACATATTTGTAAAATAATTTATACTTTATATAAATTTGAGCAATTTTCTCTTGGAAAAAAAATCTCCTATTTGAAAATTAATAGTTAGTTGTTAACCAAATGCGTTTACCCATAATTTTACTTGAAGTTTGTCCCACGACTTTTGGCTTTTTATAAGATAACCTAAATTATTGGAAGGGATAGGGATTCTAGTCCCTAGTATTTTTATATGTATTATTGTGTGAAGATTATTGAGATTATTAATGTCGATACCTTTCGATCTCCTAGTCTTATGGAGTAGTTGAGAGCCCTTCTCGAACTTCTTTATTCTTGTGATTTGTTTCTAGCTTTTAGGATTTAAGGAGTATTTTTTTTGTAAATTTTTGAGGTAGTTTTTTTCTTGTAAATTTATTTAAGTTTTTTATTTGATCAATAAAAGTTTATTTTGATTATATATATATTTTTTTGTGTATATGAACTTGGTTTATGAGTGATATTTCTCACTTTGTTGGGAAAGCCCATATTACTTGCAACTATGGATATATGTTTAAAATATTTGGGGTCTAGACTGCATATTTGAGAGCTAGTGTATCTTTATCTTCAAACATTTTTAGGTTTTTGGTAAACCATACTCCCTAGGCTATGTTAAGAGGTAGTGCTCTGATCTTGAATGTCTCCTTTCTAGAACACCAAGTTCTAAAAGCCTCTTCAATAATTTGAACTTCCCAAAGGTTCCTTACCTATATTATCTTCCACGCCTTTTCGTACCTCCTTGGTATATGGACATCCAAACATGATATGATATATAGTTTCTTCTACATGTTGACATTGATTGCACCATCTTGATCCAATGAAATTTATTTTCTAAAAGACCTCCCATGTGGGTTCCTTATTGTGTAGCCACATGAAGATCTTGTTTTTTGTAGGGCATTTTAATTTCCAAATGGTTTTGCACCACCAGATTTGATGACCTTCTCTTCCTTCCTCTACTATTGCTTTGTGAGCTATTTTGGGAACACAAGCCCAACAAGATTCAATAACCAACTGAACTAGTCCTCCTCTTCTTTGAGTCTAATATTATAGTATGTTGGGATGTTTGTGTACCTTTTACATCACTTCGCATATTCTTCCCCCAATCCTAGTTCTTCCCAAGATAGCCAATGTTAGTACCAAGTTGTAGTATTTTCCCAATTTGCAACCTATCAAAGATTATAGTATTCTTTGTTTCTTAGCTCTTATATATATATATATATATATATATATATAATCTTTCAAGTACATTTAAAATTTAAAATTTCATTAAACAAAAATAGTTTTTTCAGAAATTGTTGTCAAAATCCTATAGTTTAACCTCAAACAAAAAGATTTGAATATAAAAGAAACCAATTGTTAGCATGTTATCCCGCTTTCAAAATTAACTTGTAATTGCAAAATAACTATTTTTAGAGAGAGGACTTGAAGAAAAGAAGGAGCATTGAGATTAACATATTCATATCTCTTGCAAGTGATAATGATATTTGATGATTATGGATCTTTTATATCAATAGGGTACTTAGAATGGAGTAAATTCAAATTTTCACAATGATTGCATTTCTTTCCACCAACAAATTGTTTGTGGTAAAAGAACTCATCACCTTCTGATCCAAGTGGATATTGGTGGCCACCCACCTTTTCCAAATGGCTCAAAACAGTTTTTTGGCCATTTTGGCGATTTACTATTTTTAGCAGGTTTTAACTTCCGGGGCCATTTTGAGGGTCCAAATGAAGGTTTTTCAAGATAGAGGTTCTCAATGATAGCTGAAGGCATGATTGAGCCCCCAAAATGAATCTCCTCGACAATACCTTTCCAACGAGCTATCACACGCCTAAAACGAAGATCGTATGCAAAAGTTACG
>JZKD02S1766580.1:25929-41927 GCA_000966675.3 Picea glauca | reverse complement strand
TCTTCGAAATAAAACATAGCTTCTATTGACATAAATGAGTTACAATCCTTAGGAACCTAAGCACATTATAGAAAATCATTAAAATATCAAGGGGTATTGAACCCAGACAAATGAAAGGGCCTAAGGAAGCCTTACAAACTAGTCCTAGGGACTCAACAAAAAAAATATCTTTATCCAATTTTTGTTTAGCAGATTACAAAATAAAAATGTATTTAAATACTACATAAAAAAATAGAAAGAAGCCCTACTCTTTGTGTAAGCATTCGATCTTATGAGTACTCCAACATAAAATTTCCTTCCTATAAAAGAAGTGCACTTTTGGAAAGTACATCAGCTACACTGTTCAACTCCATAGGAGTGTGTGATAAACCCATCTAGTCAAATAATTCATATATAAGAAAGAGGTGGGTAGAAATAGGTTGAAGCCCCATATTTTACCCGACACCTCCCCTCATATATCCTATGAGAAGATTTGAATCCCTGAGAACCTGAAGAACTGGAACAACCCTTCCCATCGCTAATTTGAGTAGTGCAAGTAAAGCATTGAATTCACTCAAGTTATTTGTCCTTTATCCCATATTTACCTTGCCTTTAATTTAGTCAGAATCCAATAGGAATAGGATAAAACCCAAACCACAAGATCTGTTAAGGACATGACAGGCCCCTTCAAAGAACCCCCACAAAATCACCTTATCAATCTCCATGTTATCCATCCATTTGGGTGGTTTATGAAGCTAATCATGTTTATAACTAGAGAGAAGTGCCAGAGCGTGGAGTGGAATCTTAAAATATGGAATTTTTTTTCTTTAAAACATAATTGTGTTCCTTGTGATCCATACCCCCCAAATCACAAGAATAGGAAGAACCCAAAAAACCTTCAAAGTTGCCCCAATGAAAAAATCTCGAAAACAATCTAAAGTTGTTCCTTTGTACCATAGTTGTAATAAGGCCCAAGTGACTTCCTATATTTGACCATACTTGGTGTGAGAAATCAAATTCCAAAAAAATATGAGAATTTGTTTCAATCGAATTCCAACACAAATAACAAAACCCCAATCCCTTCCAATTTTTAATTTGCACCTCGTCCCACATTAAAGCCTTACCTTTCAACACAAGCCAAAAAAATGGTATGACCTTTAATGGGCCTTTGTTCTTCCAATGTTTTTTTGCCACCATAAATTTTGTATCTCATCCATACCCTGTTGTGCCAAATAACCAAGCTTTGTCGAATAATATCCCCCACCTTTGTTGAAAGAACCAATGAAATCATCCTCCAAATCGTACAAATGAATATATGCATTTTGTAAAACAGAGATATAATGTGTCCATTGAACACCCCATATATTCTCCAAACAAAGTGTCACAACTGATAACCATTCTTTTTTCCACATTGTCATATGAATCACATCCCTGATCCTATTGAGGGTGCATTCACCTAAAATTTGAAGTTGCGACACTACTCCTTTGTGAAGAATAACCCCATCCCTAAAACACACAATGGCATATTTTCCCACTTGAACCTATGATACTATACCAACCTTCCAAGATAAACAAATTTCCCAATAATAGGAAAGGAGAGAGTGAGATCCCTCCACTGTTTGGAAGTGTTAAGAGCACCTTTTTTTCCTTTTCCTGATCTAGTCCATGATGGAACCATGACCTATATATTTATCAACCAGAATCTGTCTCCAAAGATTGTCTCTAGTAAAAAAGACCCATGATAATTTGGTTGCTAGGGCCTTTCCAAAAATCCAAATGTCTTTTAATCCCCATCCCCCAAGGTCCTTAGGATTGGACAAATTCTTCTAGCTTGCAAGATGAAACCCCAAGTACTTTACACTACCCTTCCACAAATAATTGAAACATACCTTCCTAATTTTGTTAAGAATACCTTTCGGGATGTGTGCCAAAAGGTGCCAATACAATGGAATTGCTTCAAGTATGGATTTAATCAGAATAAACCTTCCATCCCTGGAAAACCAATGATTACACAATAAATTTACATTTCTTTCAATTTGGGCAAAGAGCCATTTCAAGTTTGAGATATTGTAGTTATTTGGACTAGGTATAAATCCATGATACTTTAAACCATCGTTCAACTCATAAGATAAGAAGTTGAAAATGCCTGCTATGGATTGACAACCTTCTTCCTCAACCAAGAGAAAATAAATTGCAGACTTTTTCTCATGTACTAACATGCCTCTTTCACTAGAGAAGAGCTCCAAAATATCCTTCAAGACCGTTCATTCCTCCCCAACATAGGGACACAAAGTAAATGAGTAAGTCTTACCTCTCTTCCCAGCTTTACACCATGAAGTTTGTTACTCCACTATCACCCTATTGAGACCATACATAACCAATAGGAATATGTAAGGTGAGAGTGAGTAACCCTATCGCAATCTGCAGGCCGGTTTGAAAAAAGATGAGCCCAATCCATATATTAGAACAATGAAAGACACAGAGGTCACACAACACATGATCCACTTAACCAAGGGGAGCTAGAAAATAGTGTGAAGAAGAAGAAACTTGAGATACAACCAAGACACTCGATCATATTCTTTGGATAAGTCAATTTTGATGACCGAGACCGACGTGCATTCTGGATTTTAATTGTAACACACCCAACCCCCTAGTCTCCTCTTAGGTTGATGGGGTGTCAAAATTTATCTTTTTATAACTACTTCATTTCTCCAATTATACCTCGTATATTGATTCTGCTCATTGAGATATTTCCAACGACTGTAACTATGCTCAATTCCAAGCTCTGGATCAAAAGTTATAGCCTACCAAATTTTTTGGGATATCTTCCATCCATTCCACCTCTGTGCCACGTGGCTCCTTATAATATGGGCCACCTGACGTGACATTGATGTAGCATTGATTTGGTAACTTCCACCTATCTCCATGATCTTTTCTCGATTGGCCCTCTATATCAATGGCTTCGATCTATTCATAGACCTTCTATACCATTGGAGTCATTCGTCGAAGTATGTCCACTCAAGGATTTTTCATACACTCTGATGGCCTCAGTTCGACGACCTCCACCACCGACGGATTGGACAGTCTTGGTGATCCTGCAATCTACAACTCTTATTGCATTGGGATCCTTAACTCGCACGACAATTAATGACCTTCCCCATTCACTTTGTACTCACATCGGTGGATCCCATGATAGATCGATGGCTATGGTGCTTTGCGACCACCCTCTAATCGATGGCCCAGATCATTCCTCAAAGTACTAATATCTAAGTATTTCCTCCTCTGGAACCATAACCCACTCCAACCAAACCAATCTGATGAACGGATGAGATCTATCACCGATAGATCTGAGGGTTATGATTTAGCCACCTGTCCCAAGGAATAAAAGTGAAAGGGACCCTGCTTGGTCCTTTCCATAAATTACAGGTTTCCACATGTCCTCCTTTGGACATGTTGGCAACCCTCTCCATCATGACGTCACTCTCCTCCTACCCTTTCTTAAAATAGGACCCCACATGGAATCCGAGTTGGAACCATGGATACGTGGCCCTACCCAACTCCACCACGTGGCACTTAGGCCACATCACCTTTCATTCCCTCAAAGTGCCAAATCACCTTGACACGTGGCAGAGCCTCCAATTGACACGTTGACCTTCTACGTGGACTGATGTGGTGTACACGTCATTGTTGGGCACTTGATGTGTCCATCAACGACTAAAACCTATCCTCTACACATTGGATGGATGTCATCACCTTCCTCCCGCCCTCGCCTCGGCAGGACCTACCCAGATCTATGGATGATGTTTCTCTTCCCACTCACTGATCAATGACCTTAATCACTCCTCGAAGACTACCAATTGGATTTCCTTAACCATGGATACTTCTATGAATCATCCATGATCGACGACTCATATCATTCGAAGCCCATCCCGATGGATCCAATGGTTTGGATTTCTCCTCGGGGCCTCTCCATCGGAGTGACTATACTCTAGGTTTCTGAGGCTACTCCGAATATGGACTCCGAAAACTCCTCCCGCAATAAACAACCATGATTTCTCTGGTTCCTCCGTTTGATAGATCTAATGGTTGATAACGACCTAGATCTTCTGCAAGCTCTCATACGATAGGTGACCCCGATCAACAGCTAGGATTGCGACGTCATGCTGGATCTACGACTACGATTCTTTCTGAGGTAAAGCACATGTTTACTTATGTTTAAGAGTTCGTTTCAGGACTTAACCGATTCATGGATTTCCCAAGTAGATTCCAAAGGCATACCAAGCCTTCTAGCGAGGGTAAAACCTTTGTAAACCGACTAAGGATCTAATTCTTCACTGTTTACATGGGGATTTCCTCTTGCGACCTATCCATACAGAGACAGGGCATATCCAACTCGATTTGGGTAAGATCGTGCTCATAGGAGCTATGAAATGAATAATTTATACAGAATACTTTGCATACAATCAGGATTATACAAAATCTCATCAATAAGTGTATATATGGACATTTATATGCAAGCAAACATTGTACAGAACACATAATAATTACATAGACTTTGTTCATGCACATAATTGTATATTCCTAGAAAATTATAGCAACAAATATGCATAAGTATAATTACAACAACCATTACCCATTACAAAAAATGCATAATTACAACTCATGTGCAACTTTAACCACAAATATATTGAAGAATACTAAGAACAACAATTATCCATAACAAGAACACATAAATATTTGCATGGTAATTTTAACAAATACATGGTAGACACTTATTTGATATTAATAAGTCACCAATTGCATGTAGACCTTCGAATTTCCTCCCAGCCTTAGACTATGCTGCTTATAACTCAACAGTAGGTCACCCCAGAGTTGGGGCTTAAACTCCTCTTGGGAAAAGGAACTCCTAACCTAGATAAGGTCTCACAGTAACATAAATTCTCAACTCATGTGCCAAATTTTAAGAATACAACTTACAACCTCTTTTCCCACATGTTTGTCCCACCTCTGGAAGTTTGCCCCTTCTCTGCTCAACAATCCTTCGGTTTCCCCACTTCCTTTCCAAGGATTCAACAATAGACTGAAAAAGAAAACTTGGAGATCTATATCCCATCTTGGCACCTTGGGAAACCAATTCTCAGCAGTTCTCTCACTTGGAGAGAATGCTTACGGGCTTGACAACCCGCTTCTTCAACATCTCATAGGCTTGACAAACCACCTCTTCAATCCATAGCACCAAGTATTTTCAGGGTAAATTCATCTCCATAACTCCACTCTTCGTGATGTTCCTTTCCCCTCCTAGATCAAATGGCTAGAGAATGAATGGTAAGAATGATAGCCAAGATGGGAAATTACACTAAATTTTCCCAATATATTTGCATGTTCATGAAATGACACGTGTCACCTCAGAAAACCCCTTTGAACCCACTTGGTGACTCACTCCCATCCTTTAGTAACTTAGGATAAATATATGTATCCCATAAATTATCTTTTAGGAATTATTATTAAAATATTCCCTTGGCCTAAGCCCCCTTTTCCCTTCTAGTGGAGTTTTATCCCCCTTACTCTTTTGTATGTTCAGTCTGCAACAGTGAAGTTATTTTATTAATATCTGAGTTTGATTACATAATACATAGGATAGGCCCACATGCATTTTTAACATATGTTCACCATATTAATAACCACATAGGCACTCTGGCCTCAAAGTACATATACAAAGGCACTTTGGCCCCAAAATATCATGGCTCACCAACCTATATGTACAATTACAACCGGGGTATTACATTCCCATCCCCCTTATTTATGTAGTGTCCTCAGTGCATTATATACAATGTACATTCCAAAATTCTTCAAAAAGCTCCATGCCTTTGCTATTGAAGATTGCTATCTTTTTGGTCTTATCTTCATACTTTAGCTAGAAGTCATTTTTTTCTATTCCACAAAGTTTCTTCAATAAGAAATTCATCTCATTGTGTCATTCTTGTGATACCTCTTCCTTGTTGCACTCACCCTTTCAGGATCAGACATCCCTTCACTGATACACAGTGCTTCATCAATCCATCTTTCCCAGGATTTCACACAAAAAGAGAGCGCCAACTTATTAACAGACCCCCACTAAGGATCCACAATTATAGGCTCCAGTGTTCCAACGGAAGCCATTCTTTCCAATCATTCCAGCTTTAAAAATCCTCGATTCTCCTATATCATACACATGCAGTCATCATGAGATGATATCATAACAATTTCTTTTTGAAATTTAATATTGTTCTTATAAGGAAAATCAAATTTTCCCATGTATAAGATTCCATCCCATAACTTTCTTGGTTGTTGCAGCAATACACATCAATATTTATTATGTCTTTCAAAAATTTCATACTTGAGACCACTTTTTCCGCAATACTTCCATCTTGCATTCAGCCAAATAGATTATTAGTATTTCAAGTACCATATAATTTTATTGTAATATTTACAAAATCTCACAAAGTAATTTCATAATTTTCTACACTTAACAATTTAATCACAGTTATCAAACCACTTACTAATTAGAATGAAATTGTCACTTTGCATATGCATTTTCATCAATTAAGCTTTTCATTCTTTCAACATTGTTATTTTCATTACTCTATTTCCTAAACAAAAAGTTTCCTGTAATCAATGCTCATGTTACTACTTTAATTTGCAACTCTCTTGTTGCAATACCTAACAACTCCTGATATGTTCTTATCTTTATAAGTTAGTAACAATTACACCATTTCAGCTGTTAGCATAATCAATTCTATGAAATTCAATATATACATGCATTCACTAAAATGCATTTAATAATGCCTTCAACATACACAACTCTATTTTAGCATGCATGAGTGGAAATCTACCACTTTTACAATTTCATGATTATTCATGCATACTATTCAATGCACCTTTGCATTGGCTTTAGAATTCCTTTTTCTAAATCATGCATCTCACCATAATAATTAGAAGGTTTGGCCAATGCCTCGACACATCATCCATACACTTCCTATTTGCTTGCTCAATCATTTGGATGCCTTCCTTTTTGACCTGAACACTACACGAAGAATACAATTTTGTGGTGTTCTTTAGTGTTGGAAAAAAGGTTTCAATTCAAACATTAGATATAATTAGGAAATTCATGGATAATTGTGTGGTGCTATAGTCTTTCCATATCTACTCATGTCATGGTCTCACCCATGACTAGATTTACTAGCATTCTTTCCTATAACAGGTCATACCACTTAATTGATTTGATTATTAACCCATATACAACAAATTCATGACATGTTATTATGTCACATGAATGCACTCAAAAGCTAAAATATTTTACAACTATCCAAGACCCATGGCCTCTACCATACCAATGGCAGATCATTATTTTTAATGCATTCAAATCATACAATAATATTACTTCACCACTAACCTCTGGATAAGGGAATTCTTACCCAAACTCCCTTATGCTATTATGCATCATAAATACATAAAACAAAAATCTTACCTGCATAGATGTCATTAAATGAATTTAATGTTACTTGACTAGCATGTATCAATAAGAGTTTCCACGCCTCCTTGACCAACCTCTTAACCAAAACTTCAACTTCCTATTGTTTCCTTCATATGGGTGTCTTCCATATGCAACAATATCTTTAGTAGCACTTGCAACCAAGCCATAAAATTTCACTCTCTCCTGGAAAAACAACCCTCATTAGCAACTTTTATATTCATATATACAACATTAGACTGCTCCTAGTCTTAACATGATATATATATATATATATATATATATATAAACCAATCCACACTCATTAATACATATTATATGCACTAGTAATTCATCCTTGGCATACTCATAAATGCATATGAATTTTACTTTCATGTGCTTTGCATGGTTGTTCAAAAGGCCATATCATAATTGTTGCCATAGAAAATTCCAACAACCTCTTTCATCATGTATAGTTCTCCTTGTTTTTCCGGTCTGTCCTCAATTCTCACTGTAATCACTACACATGATTAATTTATGTCCTAAGCATATTTATAAACAATTACACTAGTCTACTTAACATTTTCAGCTATATACTATGTTGATATTAAACTTCAGCATTCATTTATCACCTAGATTCCTCTGACTCTACACACACATGACCATATTACATTTCTAGTCAGGCTCTCTTATTGACTTTGGATCTTCAACATCCATTTACCTTACTAGACCAAATTGATTTTCATCCTGCCCTCTCCGAACACTTCAACTCTTGTGGTTTCTTGAACCATTTACCTCTCTTCTCTTGACCCACCTGGTCTTGAGATTGACTTGCATATTCGATTTCCAACATGTTACAATGTTACCCAAAAGCCTCCTTTTCCATCTTCATAGAGATTAGTGGAATTAATTAACACTACTTTTAATTGCCATCATAAACCGTAAAATCCTTACTAAATTATTAGGGTCTATCCATGTTCTTATGGGGAGAAGCAACAATGACAACAATATATGTGAAGAACATAAGTCTTCATAGTATATTGAAGGACATGACACCAGAAAAAGATTTCTCAGGTAAGAAGCCTAATGTGGAAAATCTAAGAATATTTGGATATCATGTTTACTCTCATGACATTCCCAAGGATAAGAGGAATAAACTAGAACCTTCAAGAAAGAAAGGGATATTCGTGGGATACAATGATTCATCCAAAGCTTATAGAATATATATTCCAAAATAACACAAGATCGAAGTCAGCAGAGATGTAACATTAAATGAAAATATGGCCTTCAAGAGATCCATAGAAGAAACTATAGAATAAGAAGATATTGAAGAACTTAACGAAGAAAGCACAAAAAACAAAAATGATGAAAAGGAACTACCTGATCATCCTATGGAGCCATGTGAAAACATTGATTCAAATATCATATCTAAGACCAAGAAAAGACCATCTTGGCTTGAAGCTACCTTACAATATGTAGAAAGACTCAAGGTTCCAGAAGGAACATTTAGAAATAGTAAAAGACCTAAAAGATTCTCAAGTTATGCAACATACATGATGAAGCTTCTAGATGAAGAACCTACCACATTTGAAGAAGTAGTTCAAAAGGGACAATAGAAAGAAGCTATGACAGAAGAGCACCAATCCATTATGAAAAATGAGGTATGGGAAATCGTACCAAGACCTAAAGAAAAATTGGTGGTAACTTCAAAATGGGTGTACAAGATCAAACATGCAACAGACATAAGCGTGGATAAATACAAGGCAAGATTCATAGCTAGAGGGTTCCCCCAGAAGGAGGGAGAATATTATGACGAAACGTTTCCTCCGGTGGCTAGATATACTTCCATTAGAGATATCATATCTCTTGCTACTTCCATGGGATGGAACTTACATCATATGGATGTAAAGACAACTTTCCTCAATGGAGCTATTGAAGAAGAAGTATATATTGAACAACCTCAAGGGTTTGAGGTACATTCCAGAGACACTCACATTTGTAGATTAAAGAATTCTCTATGTGGACTCAATCAAGCTCCAAGGGCTTGGTATGCCAGAATGGACAACTATCTAACGAGACTTGGTTTCTCGAAGAGTCATGCAGATCCAAACCTTTACTATAAAGTCGTGGACAATGCACCTGTAATCCTACTACTATATGTTGACGATCTATTCATAACAGGTGAAGAGTTTCTCATCATCCAGTGTAAGAAGGAATTAGCTTCTGAATTTGATATGAAAGATCTAGGTCTTATGCATTATTACTTGGGACTAGAAGTATGGTAGAAGCGTGGTGAAGTATTCCTTGGACAAGGAAAGTATGCAATAAAGATCATTCAGAAATTTGGAATGATGGATTGTAAGTCCATGGACACTCCTATGAATGAAGATATAAGAAAAGTAAAAGATCCATATTCTGATCCAGTAGATCCATCTCTATATCGACAACTAATTGGGTCATTGATGTATTTGGTAAATACTTGACCAGACATTTAATTTTCCATGAATACACTAATCCAGTTCCAGGTGGAACCGAGACATAAACATTGGATAGCTGCAAAGCATGTATTAAGATATATTCATGGAACAATAAACTATGGCTTGAGATATACATCATCCAGCGATATACATCTTCATGGATTCATAGACTCAGATTGGGTAGGAAGTGCATAAGACAAAAAGAGCACTTCAGGCATGGTATTCAGCTTGGGCTCCGCTATGATATCTTGGGGCAACAGGAAACATAAGTCTATCACACTTAACACAACAGAAGCAGAGTATATGGAAACATGTGAAGCATGCATAGAAGAAATATGGTTAAGGAAGTTAATCTCTGATTTATTTGATCAGATTCCAGAATTGACCATAATATATTGTGATAATCATAGTTGTATAAGATTATCAGAACACCCCGTGTTTCATGAAAGGTCAAAACACATTGAGATAAAATACTACTTTATTCGAGATAAAGTCCAGGAAGGAGAGGTAAATCTCGAGTATATCCCCATTGATGAGCAAACAACAGATATCCTGACAAAACCCAGAATAAAGTTTGCATATTTCCAAGAGAAGATGGGGATCGTGGAAATAACTCCCTTAGTTGAAAGGGAAGAAATGACTCTCCAGGTTAGGAGGGAGAACTAAAAATATTATTGAAGACATTTATTTTTTTTGTGATTGAAAAATAGTCCAGCTCGGATAGATTCTTTCCTGTTCGAAAAGTGGATTGAGATTTCTGACAGATAGTGATTTCCCATTGTGGTTAACATGGGAAATGGTCTAGATTGTTGATGTATCATAGACATCGACTTCCCATTGTGGTTAACAATGGGAGTGTTCTAGGAAAATCTCTCTTCTTGAGGGTTACTCAAGAAGACTGGCCCGCCTCACCGGACAACGATTTGTCATTGTGGTTAACATGAGGAATGGTTTGTTTTGGAGGTTGATACAAGACAATATTTTCCTCTCATGGTTAACAGAGGAAATGGTCCGAACAATCATTCCTTAGGGTTTATAAATTCTCTCCAGGGTGAACTTTGATTAGTGTAGGAGGAATGGCCCAGGGTGGGGAATGGTCTAGGCTCAGCAATCGGGGACAAACATTCCTTAGGGTGTATACATTCTCTCCAGGGTGCACTTTGATTAGTGTAGGAAGAATGGCTGAGGGTGAGGAATGGTCCAGATTAAGAAGACAGGACAATTGTTCTTCCTTGCTTGAGAAGAATAGTCTAGATATCTCATTGTTCTACTCTGAGGGAAGATATTCTTTCATATCTCACAGACATGAGTGAAAGATTGGCCTAGATGATTCAGTTTATTTTTAACAATATTTTTCTGTGCAGATTGACATTAGATGATTGTTATGGAGATTGCCTATCTGCAGACAGTAGAATTATGCTACTGTGGTGGATATGTTCCATTGTTTGTGACTATACGTCATTGATCAAGTACTTGTATTCTACTTGGTGTGGTAGTAAACCATTGAAGTGTAGTTATGTACTACCATGGATAAACAGAATTGTGTTTTATCAATTGATATTGTGCCAGTTGTCATGGAGAATTATTCAGTTGAATAATAATGACGGTGCTCGTGATGCTACCAGTTGAATGGTTTGTTGTGTTCAAGACCATACCTCCCTAGATAGGAGGGTGTGTTAATATTGAGGTAGATTCGGGAGGTATGAACCTCTATTGTGACCTTTGACAAGATTAGAATGTTCCGGAAGGAAGCAAAGAAATGAAGGAAACCCTAGAAAATATGTCGGTTGACAATAGATAATTAATATGAATTAATTAGTACCCAGAAGGAGAAGTCATCCCCAATAAGTCTGCCAGAATCAGTATAAATACAGGGCTCCAGTCTCTCATTATACACACTTCTCATAATTGCAGAGAGCAGTTTCTGCACACTGCAGTCCAGTAGTTTTGTGAGAAAGTCCCGGGGAATGTATTGCACCAGTTTTTGGGTGATACTATCTGTTCAACTTGGTTACTTATTGCTTGGTGCATTAGCCTCTCTTGGCTATTGGATTGCTACCATGATTATTTTTTTTGTCAAGTTCAAGGTGCTCGGAGCGTGGCTTCGTCCTATGGTTGGGTGACAAGGGTATTTTCAATGCTAAAACGAGCACAATCCTTCATATTCTAACACCTTTTGGGTGCCATATCGTTTTTCTTCCATGCTAAACATAGAACCATTTTTTTCTTCATGGCTCCTTATTAGTTTCTCTTCATAAATCAGTTCTATGCTTGAGTCCTTTTGATTTTCTATCCCAATCCACTTTGGGAATGTACTCGATACTTTTGAATTGCACCTAATATTCTCCATCACATCAACAATCCCTTCATTGTTTCCATAATTCTTTGAGTTCTTCCATAAACTAAAATTAACTTGGCATCCACTTAGTGTTACATTTTTCCTACTTCCTCTAGTTACTCTTGGACTTATTCTATTCTATAAGTCGCTTAGATTTATGTAATTCCTTCTTCAGAAGTATGGTTGTATACTTCTATATCCACTTTGCACATGAATCATTACTTTAGACATCTGTTGGCATTCTTTAGAATGCCCGCACCTTCAATAATTCACCCTTGAAGTTCTGACATTCCTACCATGTTTTCACTGCACTACTTCTGATAACAATAATGGAGGTACTACCCCCAAAACTATATGGATGATCCTTGGAAATGTTGAACTTATCCCCATGTATACATTGATTCCCCTTAATCATAAGACTAGCATACTAACATATCAATCCACTTAGAATAGATCCACCCACAATGTACTTATTTATCTTTACATTGGCTTCTTTTAGAGTGAATGGTCTGTCACTATTTCATCCATTAAATGGTCTATTCTTACACCAATATTCCACTAAGAAATCTGACTAAGATGAGTGGACTTCTTGTAGTAGATTATCAGGCCTGTTACAAGGAAAAAATCTCTATGTCTAGGGGAAAACCACAACAAACGAAATGAATCCTAGAAATCAACTCTAATCTCAAATATGCTATATAAATGAAATTTTAACAAGATAATTATAGAAGCCTACCTCATCCAGACGTTCGAAGAAGACCACCATTGAGCACACAACCCAAAGATTTATACCTGCAACCTGTCGTCAACAACCAAGATATGCAAGCATGTGGTGATGATATATAATGTTAGCATATAAATTAGCATAATAATAATAATAATAATAATCTATTTTTAAGGTCACAGCCAAGCCAGCACACCAAATTGGTGTATGAGACCCCCTTGTTTGTGGGAAAAGGGACCCCCCTCCGCCCAGCGATTTGACTGGTAAGGTCTACGAAGGTATACATACCCTACCCCCCTCTGGATTTGAACTTGTGACGTCTTAAGAGGAAACACATGTTCTTAACCATTAGGCCTACTTAGGGTGTACATTAACATACATAACAAATACGCTCATGGAAAGTAATTCAAATATTTGCAAGATATCAATTGGACAAGAAACGAGTATTTCTATTAATGTAATCAACAAAAGTACATAGGTGAAATTTTTTTGTAAGGACACATATCAGAATTGAGAAACTAAGTCCCTCGAGCTGGGCCTCCACCACTTCAATCCTCCACAAAGGCAAGTTCACATTTAGGAGTCAATGAGGTTCTCCATCACAAGATAGGAAGATCTTGGGGGTTGAACACAAGAATTTCATGCTTTCAAGGACAAAGGGATGCAGACTCAATATGAAGTGAAATTTCTCTGGAGTGTCTTTTCTCTCAATCTTGAATTGTCGATTCTCCTCAAGGCTTGGATATGTCTCAATTTATAGCCTCCATATGGAATTGAAGGGTCGAACCAGATCATTTCTAGTATATGGAAGGTCAAGGATCATGGATCACATGACATGGCATGGAAACCTGACCTATTTTTAATTTTTTTTCTAACTGGTAGGTCATGTATATGTACAAAAATATGTTTTTTTATCTATGGAGTGAACAAAAAGGAGAACTTAAGTCTGTAGAGGGAAATAGAAGGCATCCAAGCAAGATGCATGGAGTGAGGAAAAAATTTCTATAATAGATGCCCCCTAATGTGTTAGGTTAGAGGAGTATCTGTGATGGCCAAAATACATTATAATTTCTAGAAATGGAGTAATGAAGACTCATCTGGAATTACTAGTTACTCATGAGAATATTACAATACATAATGAATTTGTACACATGGATGTCAATCTGAATTACACTGCATATCCATGTGGATATGTATCAAATAAGTGTTCATGGCCATGAATAAGAAATACAAAGTGGACATATGCCATAGGCTGTCATAGTCACAAACAAGACATAATAGATTCCAATCTCAAAATCAACTGAAGATATTTGTATACACTAGAGTACAATTTGGTCTTCCATGAGCATTGAAGTCATAGAGGTACTGGTCCAATAAAATACAACAGTGGATATGGGGTGTTGCTGTTGTAAGTTGGAGGTCTTCTATACTATCTGCCAATGGTGCAAGTCTAAATTGCGTGAATAGAGGAGTTGAATTCGAACACAATGAGAATTCATTTGATTATCGATCATTAAGGTATACCATTAAAAAATGTGAGGCAACCCATCGATAATGAAAGTAGGTTTCAAGGAACTAAGTACATTCTACAAGTGTGAATAAGGGTGTTTAGGTCGAACACTTGAAGAATCCATCGACTAGGAGATATTTATGTATTCCCACACTAGCAAATTTGGGTTATTTTGCGATGGCTATTTCGACGCTCTTGCGACGTTATGTCGTGGAATTTGCAACGAATATGGACTCTTTGAAATGTCATTTTATGTCACATGGAAATTGTGACGAACTTGAATAAATGTCGCAAGAGAGACACCCCTAGGGAACTTATCACAATTGCGACAAAAAAGAAATATCGTCGCCAATACGACAATTTAGGAAAAAATGTGAAACCAACATTTCGTCTCAATTGCGACGACCCTTGTGACAACAACTTTCATTGTTTATATAGAAAGAGCGTCGTATAAATTCAAGCGATTTTTGCACTTGTGACGACAACTTTTCGTTGTTTACATAGAAAAACTATGACAATTATTTAAGTTGTCGTCTCAAGTGCGACGACAACTTTTCGTTGTTTACATAGCAAAACTTTCGCAGCTATTTAAGTTGTCATCACAATTGTGACGACAACTTCTGTTGTTTATATAACAAAATCGTCACAGCTATTTAAGTTGTCTTCGTAAGTGAGACAACAACTTCTGTTGTTTATATAACAAAACTGTTGCAGCTATTTAAGTTGTCGTCGCAAGAGCGACGAACAATATTTATTTAAAAATAAAATAAAAATTTATTTGATTTAATGTTACCATTTTAATATTAATATTAATATAGGATGCAAATGAAGAGCTTAATGATATTATTAGAAGAGTTTATCAGATAATTAAGGTGCAACAGACCAAAGAACAAGTGAATGAGAGATTCCAAGAATATCAAAATAAGATGAAAAATATTTTTGATAGAAGAGTTAAAGAGATATTTTACTCTTTTACTCCATGAGATTTGGTGCCACATCAATGTTACCAAGGAAGAAGATGGTAAAGTCAAGGATATTAATGGAATAGGGCATCAATGAACAATTATGCAACAAGATATTATCAAATATTTAAGGAATCAAAGGAAAGGAAGCTATTAAAGAATGACACTGAAAAGAACTAAATATGGATGGATGAATAACCATATTGTATGAGAGAATAAATATAAGTAACTTGATTACTTGGTTTCATAACATGCAAAAGATTTAGCCACAAATCTTTTAGGATAGTTTTTCGAATGGGGGTACTTATGTTATGACCCAATGGGCGGTATATATGGGGTTGAATGTATATGTAATTGGATTGAATGCATATGTATTGGTGTTAAATGTATATTACATAGGGGGAAATCTAATAGAGGGGCCACATGTGCAATGAGTGAGAATATGTGTATATAGAGATCAATATAGTCATTATCAGGAAACATTTGAACATATGATTTGGATATATGGATGTACTTGGG
>JZKD02S1766569.1:35291-58452 GCA_000966675.3 Picea glauca | reverse complement strand
TATTGTATGATGTTTTGTAGTTGCTACGCTTCTATAGAAGACCCTCTACGCTGATAGATGCATTAATGTCAGTCTCCACCATTGATGTAACAATAGAGGCATCATGTTCATTCGACGTACCACATACATAGGTATGTGTCACATTTGATAAATTCACCATAGTGATTTCTTTATTTTCTGGCATCCTCAAATATAATGTTCTTATGTTTCTATAGGTTGTGGTACCATACAGTGACGAGCCATGTCCACTCGGGATGGACAAGTCACCACCTTCACAAGTATCATGTGTTGAGTTAAATCTTGTTTAATATCAATTTAATTATTTTTTTGTTGAATTTTACTTTTTGATACTAATAAAATATTATTAATATATATGCAGGTTGCATCATCCAACTACAGGGATAGTCTGGTCCTTGGGCACCCTTCCTCGACTCTTGGGATACCTCTTTCTAGCCCAAGTCTTTTTCCATCCTTTGTACAACCCATGGGGGTTTATTGCCGCTCACCCTGACCATATTTCATATCCCATCTATCCATAGTGGTTGCACCCATAGGCCACCGACCCCCCACCTTTTCCATCCATCCATCCACATTGGATGCACTCGTATGCCACCCACCCCCACCACCTTTTCCATCGCATCCATCCACCGAGGTTGCCACAGTAGATGTTTCCTCGAAGTGGGTTTTACAACCAAGTGCTCCACCTAAATACAAACCATTGATACTATCAATCCTTCTTTCTCCCTTATTATATCACTCAAACCATTCAAGGGCTAAATTTTCCCATTTGGCTATTTTCCCACTTAATGTATTAAAGAAAAAACACTATTCACCAATTTCCATTTTCTCCAAAAGTGTTAATGCCAAAAACCCATTTCAACCATAACATACTAATGGAAACCTATATGGAAGGATTTACATCTTAATATGGTCATAATAATGTTGAAAAGTACATCCAAACAAATTTATTATAAATGATATAAGAAAATGATATCTTTTTCCTTTTGCAATTTTCCTCTTATTCGTGCCATGTTTCAAAACCACACTACATTGGGTCCCATGACACCTAATTATTGACCTTGTCTTGTGTTTCCTTGAATTGCCTTGCATTTCATTGCCTTACCTTGTCGTTCCTTGGATTTCCTTGACTTTCCTTGCCATGTCTAGCCTTTCATTGCCTTTCCATGCCTTGCCTTGCCTTGTCTTAGCTTGTGCCTTGCCTTGTCTTTCCTTGCCTTGCCTTTCCTTTCCTTTCCATGCCTTGCCTTTCCTTGCTATTCCTTGCCTTGCCATTCCTTTCCTTGTCTTTCCTTTCCATGTCTTTCCTTGCCTTTCCTTTTCCTTCCTTTCCTTGACATGTCTTACCTTGCCTTGTCTTGCCTTGCCATGTCTAGCCTTGAATTTCCTTGCCATGTCTAGCCTTGCCTTGCCTTTCCTTTCCTCGTTATGTCTTTCTTTGCATTGTCTTGTGCCTTTCCTTTTCTTGCCTTATCTTGCGCCTTGCCTTGTCTTGCATTTCCATGCCTTTCCTTGCCATGCCTTGCCTTGCCTTGCCATGTCTTTCCTTGCCTTGCCTTTCCATGTCTTTCCTTGCCTTGCCTTACCTTTCCTTGCCTTGTCTTTCCTTACCTTGACATGCCTTGTCATGTCTTGCCTTGCCATGTATTTCCATGCCATGCCTTTCCTTTCCTTGCCTTTCCTTGTCTTTCCTTACCTTGTCTTGCTTTCCATGTCTTTCCATGCCATGTCTTTCCATCCCTTGCCATGTGTTTCCTTTCCATGACTTGTCTTGCCATCTATTGTCATGCCTTACCTTACCTTGGCTTTCCTTGCCTTGTCTTTCCATGCCTCTTCTTTTCTTGCCTTGTGTTACCTTGTATTTCCATGACTTGCATTACCATGCCTTGCCTTGCCTTGCATTTCCATGTTTTTCCATGCCTTTACTTGCCTTGTATTGTGCCTTTCCATGTCTTGCTTTGCCATGTCTTGTCTTACCTTGCCTTGCGATGTATTGCCTTACCTTGCCTTTCCATGTCTAGGTCTAGGTATTTCCATGTATTTCCATGCCTTGTGTTGGTGATATTGCACACATCTAGGATTTTTTTCCTTATTTTCCTATGTGTATTAGTCATTATTGAGGGTCTCCTATTTTTTAGGAACTTGTCCTACATTCTAGGAGAATATTCTCTTCAGTTTAGAGTCAGTTAAAATTAGTTAGACTAGTGGAAGGCACTCACACATGGAAACGTCAGTTTTATCACCAGAAGTTGCATATGTTTCTCTCACTTACACACGTGTGACATTATTAACTAAAGACTACATGAATAGTTAAATGGGACTAGGTGGAAATTAACTCTGACAACTACATGTGTGTGTCCAGATATCTCTAGAACACCACTATGGAACATTTGATTATCTTCCAGTGAACATTGTTTGAGCTAAACAAAGTATATCATGTGTAAATGATCATTCATTCATTTGGTTAATACAATTATATTCTTTTCTCTCCAATTTTTCTATTGTATTCTCACTTTTGAAAACTATGTTCGTTCTTATGCTAGATATATCTGTTGTGAAGGTACTCACCACATTATACATGGTATTAGAGCCCATAGGTTGCTAGGAAAAAGGGACTCCAACATTTTTTATTTGCAGGTATTGAAGATTGAAGAATGAAAGAGAATGGAATCTTCACCATCTGTCGTGCTAACACCATACAACTACTTTGAATGGAACAAAAATATGGAGATTTTTCTCCGAGGTTGAGGATTATAAAATTTAACCATGGCTATGGAAACATAACCCACATCAACCATTGAAAAATCCAAAAATAACTCAATATAATGGATTAGGCTTACATAGTCCTTTGTAGGCACATATTCCCTAAGTTGTTTTTTCATGCATCTTTATTCAAAACCCCAAACAAGATATGGACCACCATGGAAGGAATCTTTGGAAAACACGATGATATGAGAGGCCACATGCTCAAGGTGTAATCACTTGCATTAGATCCAAAAATATTTGAAAACATCCGAGATTTCTTCATAAGGTACAAGGATTTGTTGTTGCAACTCAAGGATTGCGGGGTTGATAACTCAAAGGAGGGAAAGCGAATGGTTCTCACCATTTTGTCAAAACTTTGTCCAGATTATTTAGTTTTTGTTTCTAATTTACACACTCAGAGGTTGACTGTTGGAGCATCGTGGACTATGCCCTCTTTGGATAACTTCATTGAGGCCCTGATTCAGGACCAAGACAAACTCATCAAGATGGGTGTAATAAAAAACTCCAAAGTGCATGCCCTTTCTGCACATGATTGAAATGGTTCTCAACATCATAAATCCAAAAATAAAGGCAAAGAAAAGGTGCATGAAAAACAAAATAAGGAAGGGTACTCCCAACCACTCAATGATTCGTCAAGATACAAAAGTGGAAAAGGGAAGAAATGATAGAAGTGTACCTACTACAATCAAGGATTCCATACAAAATATGCATGCATAAAGAAGCAAATAGACCTTGTGACTCAAATTATTTAAAAGAACAACCTTTGGGATCAAATTCCCGAGGGTTCCAAGAAGAAGACAAAATATCATGCTCCCAAAGGTAATCATCATGCATTAGTTGCTATTAAATACTCACCTAATGCCTAGATTGTGGATTTGGGCGCATCCCACCATATGGATGCCACATAGTATATCTTATCTTCTTTGTCTGCATGCAATGGTACTCCTATTCTCATGGGAGATGAATATCCAATCGAGGTCTCTAGAAAAGGGAGAGTAGAACTAGAGCATGGAATTTCTGAAAACGTTCTCCATGTTCCTCAACTTTTGTGAATCTTCTCTCTATGTATCATATTATACACTCAGGATCAAGAAAAAAAGGTGGAGTTCACACCAGACTCCATGTCCATATTCGACATGCAATACAACTCCATGATTGTTGTTGGGGAGGTAAACCATAAATCTCAGTTATACATTTTTTCTAATTTTATTGAACTTGATTTCTCTGTACTACTTACGCTTGCCGATGACAATAGTAAATTATGGCATGTGAGGTTTGGTCACCTGGAATTCAAGTACATGCAACAACTTAGCAAGAAATGGATGTTTATTGGATTACTTGATATCCACTTTTCCAAAGGGGCTTGTGAAGGATGTGTCCTTGGCAAGCACCCTCAAGAGAAGTTTGAGAAGGGGAAGTTTCACAGGGCCTCCTCTCTATTAGATCCGATTCACAGTGATCTCATGGATCCATTCCCACATCCATCCATCAACAAGGAAAGTTACATGTTCACATTTTTGGATTATTAATCATGTTATACTTGGGTATATTTTCTTAGGCAGAAGTCTGAGGTCTTTGAGCATCTCAAAGAGTTCAAATCTCTTGTTGAGACTCAATCAGGGAGAAAGATCAAAGCCCTCCATACAATTAATGGGGGGGGGAGTACGTAAACATATATGCTCAAAATATTTTTCTTGAGGTTGGGATATAATTGCAACACACAATACCATATACTCCACAACAGAACGAGGTTGCTGAGCAGAAAAAAAAAAATCTCTCAAAGATATGGCCTCTTACATGTTACATGCAAGATCACTTCATCCCAAGCTTTGGGATGAGGAACTTAACTATGCCAATACAATTAAGAATATATCCCCTCACATATTTTTTAAGTAAAAGACTTCTTTCGAGGCTTGGAGCGACAACAAACAGAAATTCACCCACTTCCGTGTCTTTGACTCACATGCATGGATCTGAATTCCCTCTAAAAATATGAAAGCACTCGATCCTCAAAGTACTGCATGTATCATTATTGGATACCCAAATAGTGTGAAGGGATAGAAACTCATTGATCCCTCTACAAACCAACTCATCATTGAGCGTAGTATTCAGATTGAGGAAAGTCTCTCGCATGCTCCACATGAGACGCATGCAGGTACTTTTGTCCTTCCACCAATTTGAGATGATGAGTATGCACATTCAAAATTTACCTCAGATCTGAGTTCTGATACAGATTCAGAGGATTCAGAACATGTATATGCACAATCGGTACATGAATATGAGAATCCACAAAAAAGTCCCAAGTGGGCACAACCCACTCTTCAGGATGCAAGAGATATTGTTGGGGATACAACAGATCTCAGGAGGACTTGATCTCACTTCTAGGAGCCCCATTGTGTACTCACAACCACTGAGCCCATGTTGCCTATGCACTATTATGCGACTCATTCTCAGAACCACAGACCTATCGTAAGGTTGTAGGGAATATCTTTTGGGAATCAACCATGTAGGAGGAGTACAACTCCCTCCTTGAGAACCAGACTTGGGTTTTGGTTCCACTTCCTTTAGGAAGGAAGCTTGTCAGATGCAAACGGGTCTATAAGACCAAGAGCACAATGGATGGACATGTTAGCAGATACAAGGAAAGGCTAGTTTCCAAAGGTTTTCAGTAGGTTCATGGCATAGACTATGATGAGACATTCACTCTCGTAGTGAATATGGACTCCATTCTTTTGGCCCTTTCTATTGCAGAAGCCAGAGGATGGGAAGTCCATCAGATGGATGTGAAGAATGCATTTCTTCACAGATATCTCTTAGAGGAGATTTACATGGAGAAACCAATTGGATTCGTACATGATTCATCTTTAGTTTGTAGGCTCAAGAAGTCTATCGATGGCCTCAAGCAGGCATCAAGAGAATGGTATGCCAATATGGACTCCTATCTGTTGTCCTATAATTTTGTGAGATGCAGATATGATCCAAAGGTATACATTCTTAGGAATACTGATTCACTTTTGATTCTAGTTCTTTATGTGGATGATCTTTTGATCACTGGCTACTCTACTTCTTTGATTGCTGCGGTGAAGAGGATTCTGCATGATAGGTTTTTGATGAAGAACATGGGTCCACTCCATTACTTCCTTGGTCTCAATATTAGTCAAGATGATTCAAGCATCAATATATCTCAACAGAATTATGATCGAGATCTCATGGAGATATTTCACATGGTACACTGCAGGTCTGCCCCTACCCCCTTCCTATCTGGGGTGAGACTTGAGGATGGTAGGTACAATCCACTAGTTGATAATACTTTGTATAAATAACTAGTGGGAATTTTGTTGTATCTCTCCCACACCAGACCAAACCTATCATATGCAGTGGGGGAAATCTCTAGGTACATGCAGGAGCCGCATGAGTTACACTGGAAGGCTACAAAGCGTATCCTTTGATATGTCCAGGGCACCATAATATATTGGATTCATTATGCATCAGGGTCTGCATTGGATCTCATTTGATTGGGTAGGTGACAACACTGATCAAAAGTCCACATCCAGATACACTCTCAGTTTGGGTTCATGGCTTATCTGTTGGTCGAGAGAGAAGAATTTTGCTATTTCTCTATCTTCAGCCGAGGTTGAGTACAAAAGAGTAGTTAACATCACCATCTAGGCATTGTGGCTACATATCTTCCTTACCGAGTTGGGAATCCAGTTCCATAGATCGATTGTTATTTGGTGTGACAACTAGAGTACTCTCAAGTGTTGAAAATACCTAGTGCAACAAAAATGAACAAAGCATATCGAGATCCATATGCACTACATCAAATATCTAGTCCACGAGATTATCATCGACCTACAATTTTTTCCTTCCTCTGAACAAATTGCTGACATCTTCACCAAGACCTTCGTTGAGCAGAAGTTTCACTCTCTGCATGATCATCTTGGAGTGAAGGACACAATTACTTAGCAACTATATTTTATTATTTTGATGAATTTTACCTTGAGGGGGGTTTTCCCATGAGGTTTTCCCTCTTTCCTCACTTTATTTTCAATGTTCATTCGCTGTGTTGAGATTTTATAATAACTCTTTTTGCCATAGTTTTTGTCACTCACTTTGTCATTTATATTCATAAAATCCTGCCATATTCATCATCTTACATTCGAAGAGCCACCATTTTGATATATAACTGTGATTTGAGCTATAAAATATAAAACACCACGTAAATGTCTATCTTTATATCTTTTTATGAGTTTTTGTGTAAAATCTTTCTAATTAAACTATCTACAGAAATGAAAATATTTTATATCCCGCTTCTAATTTTGTATCCAAGTTGCAGGTTGGAATAGGTACGAGATGAAACCAACAAAAGAGAGAATTGGAGGAGTTTTCAAAATATGTCTTTCAACTTATCCTCCTATTAGGATTGACCAAGCATTTTCCAGATCATCATAATGGTGAAGTCAACGTCATGGTCAATAGAAAATAGAGCACAACAAAGGACGTGGACAGAGTAACGATTTTGAGGATTTCGTGGCACATGTTGAAGACCAAATCGAGTATATAAAAAAGTTCTTCTACTATAGCATAGTAATGATCCACGATTTCTAGAGATCCAAACTGTAAATCTTTATTCCTGAAAATATGTAATTTTTGTTTTATCAAAACTCTTCTCTCAAATTGTATAAATATCTATGAATTCCATGATGGAAAGAGGGACAAATTGTTACAAATATTCTCTCTGAAGATCAAGGCTAAATTTTGATTCTGTTGCCCACTTAGAAAGTTTGTTCTTATGTGTGGAATAATGAGATTATAAGTTTGATATCGATTCTATAATTCTGTAGAGCTATTTGGCAACATATAACCAAGCATGAGGGCCCATTGCCTCAGGATACATTGCTATTTTCTTTTATTGTTTCAAGTTCAACAATAGTTAGTTATATTTGTTTTTTATTTAATTCTTCAGAACTCTCATTTTGTGTGACATATCATACAGTACAGGCTATTCATAATGACCATTAGAATATCAATTTAAGATTTACTTCTAATTACAAATCCCATTGATCCAATTCTCAAATAGGAAGGCTTTCTGTAGTTGTTTTATTTCACATTAAAATGGATTAAACATGAATTAGAACCAAGTTGTGTTGATATTTTTCTTAATTTCAATTGTCTTTTAAATTTCAATTGTCTTTTAAAGTTTTATTTCAATTATGTTAGAATTCATTCGGATTTATAATTAAAAGTTACAAGCTTTGCTTCAAGCTATCCATTCAACTTGATAGTTAAAAGTTTGTATCAACTTCATAGTTAAAAGTTTGTATCTTTTAGGTTAAAGTAGTAATTGATTTTTTTAAAAAGTAAACTAGATTCCTACATATACATTGCATTACACTTCATAATTTTTACATTCCTAGGTCAATGATTTAATGTAACATAATTCTCCATCAATAGAATTGACTGAATTTTTTGGCGTCGTTACCTAGGAAGTGTAAAAAGACATTTAGTTTTTCTTTTACTTTTAAATCATTATAAGTAGGATGCATGAATAGACATAGGGATAATAGATGTAGATTCACTAGTGGTAGAAGTACCCCATGAATCACTTCGCCCACCTTATCACGTGGTACTGTAAGAACCACACCATCAACTAACCCATCTGCAGGAAGAATTACAAGAGGAGGACACGAAAGAAGAATTGTGACTACAAGGACTAAAGGAAAAGACAAAGTTAGAGAATCCAGTTCCAAATAAAAAATTACAGAGACCAATTCCACAACAAAACATCTAGAAATATCACAAGAAGTTGTTATATTTCCAGTAACTCCTCATGAGCAAGAATTAATTATCGATCAACCTGAAATAGTATTTCTAGAAAATCTAATTATAGAACCATATATTTTTGCTTCTTCAGAAGAATTTGTTAAATTTCTGAAGTATACAATGATCGAGAAGAAATAGGACCTCTAGGAGGTGAAGAAGAGAGAGAACAACAAGAAGGAACAATACAACAAGAAGAAGAATTCAGATTTCCAATTTTTGATCCAACATATATAGTTCAAATGAAAAAAATACCACCATTTCCGTTACCTAATTTTCATGGTATGGTTTCTGAGGACCCATAAACATTTCTTTTTGAATTTGATGTGCTATGTCGTAGCTATGATTATTTCTATGACACTAATAAATTAAAGTTGTTTCCAAATACTCTTAAGTATTATGCATTACGCTAGTTCATGGTTTTGGGAAAAAATATTATTAGGACTAGGGATAGAATGAAAAAAATATTTCTTGAAAAATATCATGATTAATGTACAAATCGAGGAATGAGAGAGGACATGTTTAATATGACACAAAAGGAATATGAGAGCTTA
The DNA here is from genome assembly GCA_000966675.3 of Picea glauca. Taxonomy (NCBI): domain Eukaryota; kingdom Viridiplantae; phylum Streptophyta; class Pinopsida; order Pinales; family Pinaceae; genus Picea; species Picea glauca. The sequence continues at coordinate 49,294 of JZKD02S1766569.1, read as the reverse complement.
GAATATTACTTAGAAAGGTTCCATTACACCATTAAAAGAGAAAAAAAATCATCTTTATCTTGATACTTTAAAATTTATTTTACTTCGTGGTATTTGAGATGAATGGATCGATATGGTAAAGGATATGTTTCACACTTAACCTATCCAGAAATTTGTGACTTATGCAAGCAAATCTCAAGAGGAAAGTCCAAATATGGTAAAGGACCTAGGGATGCTATCTCTAGAGTCAACACATTAGCTACTGGAGGGGTAAGTAGAGTAGAAATAATTAATCTATTGGACAATTTTAAAGTTCATATATTCTTAGTACTCCTGGTTCTCAGTTAGACACATTAAAAATCAAGCAAAAGAAAGAAGTAGAGAATGTTGCATTATCTATTTATTGTCCTAAATGTAGAAGTAAACGTCCTTTAAGTGAATTCCCTTTAGATAACATTGAAGTTTGTGGAATATGTGTTATTGGATAATATCGGTAAATGCAGACATAAACTGATCTCCCTAGATCCACCTAGATCTAGAACAAAACAAGACAAGACATGGCACTTTCCCTAAGCTCTAATCATTGAATCTATTATCAAAGAGAGGATGAGTGACATACCTTTGAATATCACTTCGTTATGTCTTTGTTGTCCCTGATTTGCTTTGGTGCTCTTGTGATATTGATCCTACAATGAAACACAAACCAACCAAAGTGAAAGCAACAATAATATATTCAATGACAACCTATGCATGTGATCAAGGAGTCATGCAATAAAATGAGAATGATTTTATGGGAAAGAAACATGCCACTGTATTATATTAAGTAAAAGTGGAAGATACAACCAAACAACCTTGATGTCGTCAAATTCCCTTTCAGTGGCCCTTTGCTCTTAACACACACACTTGCTCCAAGCTTGCATGAAGATGATCCACAATAACTTGATAGGATGAGATGAAGCCTTCAAGCATCTAATGTAGAATACCTCACACAATTCACAACCTATTCAACCTTAATCATTCCTTTCTCTTTGCATAATGCTTTTGCTTAACCTTTTCCATGAGAAATCCATCATTATATAGGAGAAAGAGAGGTGGTTAAAGAGATTAGGATGATCCCACCAAATCAGAGAAGCGAGTAGGATCCCAAACACATAGATTCCATCTCATATTCTATAATTTTCATTCTAGAACTTTTGTGAAATTCTTCCTTTTTCTCAATTTTAGAGCGTCGTCGCACCCTGTCTATAGAGCAGCCTGCGGAAACCTCGCAGGCTAGGTTTAGTGCATCCTGTGGAAATCAGGCATTTCCACACTGTGTAATACTACTAGCCTGCGATGTCCTTCTAAAAATCAGTCTTGTAGAGCAAGATATCCATCACTTTTCTCATGCAAAATATTCTTTTGAGAGCCTAAACACATGCTTGTAGAATCATCATCAGGGTGACCAAAATAATGTGTAAAAATATGTGAAGAAAACCATGCCATAGAGAAGTGCCCATCATTACTAGATCTTAAGGAAACTTATCAAGATAATTAAGAGACTACAAAACAATTATGTTTTGTGGCAGTAAAAAGAACTTGGTAGCCAAGAAATCGAGGTACGTTTCAATATCCCTCCCAACAATTTAATCCTTACTTTTCCCAACAATACCCACAACAAAATTGGACCACCCCCATGCATTGGTAGGAATAACCACCACAACAAGTCCAAAACCAACCTTGGCAAAAAGATTGGAGAGGAACTGCTTGTGGAACTACGCCTGCCCAACCTTATCTATGCAACAATAATATTCTTCATATTCATTACCAAACCAATAACCCCCACGATTTCAACAACCATATTCCACTCAACCACCTCAACCACAAATTTATCAACCAAAACAACTTCAATTTCCATCAAGTCAACCTCCCAGACCAACCCAACTTCCTACACAACCTGTTGTTAATCCCAATAATAAAGTAGCTCAACCCGCTTACAATGTTGAGCTACAAAATTTTCCTTCTTACATGATTACTTCTCTTGATATTAATGATATTCATCTCAGATCATGAAAAGTACTTCATCAATATGCACCAGTTATTGTTGAAGAACCTATAGAGGAGGTAACTCCTAATTTAATAAATAATAATGATGCAACCAATCCAATAAATCAAACTTCTTCATCACTAGTCTATGATGCAACCAATCCAATACAACTCTGTTCGGGACCCGTATGGATGAATCATCGATTGCATTAGAATCGGGGAGTTAGTTTACAACTAGGGGTACCCCTCCACTGTCATTTTTTTCTTGGAAAACTGTTTGTTCAAGGATCTCCAAAATTAGGGTTTCACTTAGTGAGGTAAAGTGCAATTTTTGAACAAGGGGTCGATTTTGAAGAACACTATGTAGGGCGATTGTGGGTAGCATGGTCGCATGGGTCTTGGATAAATAGATGTGTGGGATATTAAAAAACTCAGTTATGCTACTCAGTTTGGATTTTATGCCTCGAGACCAAATTGTCAACATGTCCTTGAATGGCTTGAGGAGGCGAGTTGCAACTCACCATAAAATTCTAACCGGGTCTCTGATGGATGAACTGTTCATTGCATTGGACTAAAGGAGCCAGGTTACAGCTAAGGGAACCCCTCCACTATCATTCCATTTCCTGAAAAACCATTTGTTGGAGGATCTTTAGAACTATGGTTTTTCTCAGTGAGGTAAAGTGCAATTTCTGAAAAAGGGGTTGATTTTTATTAACACTGTGTTGGGTGATTGTAGGTAGAGTTCCCATGTGGGCCTCATCCAAACAGATGTGTGGGAGCTTACAAAACTCATTTATGCCACTTGGTTTGGACTTTATTCCCTAGAAAAAATTGTTAACATGTCCATAAATGAATTGAAGAGGCGAGTTGCAACTCACCATAAAACTCTAACCAAGCTCAGATGGATGAACCATCGGTTTCATTGGAATCAGGGAATTGGGTTATAGTTAGGGGTATCCCTTCACTATCATTCTGTTTCTCGAAAAAAAGTTTTTTGGAGGATCTATGGAACTAGGATTTTTCTTAGTAAGGAACAATGCAATTTATGAACAAGGGGTCGATTTTAAATAACACCATGTCAGGGAATTGTGGGTAGCATGGTCAAGTGGGCCTTGGAAAACTAGATGTGTGGGGGTTTATGAAATTCAATTATTCCGCTCGGTTTGGATTTTATGGCCCCAAACCAAATTGTCAAGATGTGCTTGAATGGCTTGAGGAGATAAGTTGCAACTCACCATAAAAATCTAATTAGGCCTCAGATGGATGAACTGTTGGTTGCATTAGAATCGGGAAACTGGGTTACAACTAGGGTTACCCCTCTGTTGTAATTTTGTTTCCCAAAAAATCGTATGTTGGAGGATTTCCGGAACTAGGGTTTTGCTAAGGGAAGTACAGTGTAATTTCTGAACAAGGGGTCGATTTTGAAGAACACCATGCTGGGAAAATTTGCGTAGAATGGTCACATGGGACTTGGCCAAAAATACATGTGGGGAGCTTATAGAACTCAATTATGCTGCTCGATTTGGATTTTATGCCCCCATACCAAATTTTCAACATGTCCCTGAATGGCTTGAGGAGGCGAGTTGCAACTTGACATAAAAATATAACTTGGCCTTGGATGGACGAATAATCAGTTGCATTGAACTTGGGGCACCATGTTACAGCCAGGGGTACCCCCCCATTGTAATTTCGTTTCCCAGAAAACCATTTATTTGAGGATCTCTAGAACTTGGGTTTTTCTCAATGAGGCACAATGCAATTTTTGAACAAGGGGTTGATTTTGAAGAACATTGTGTTGGGAGATTGTCGGTAGCCTGGTCTCATGGGAATTATCCAAAAAAATGTGTGGGATTTTATAGAACTCAGCTATGATGTTTGGTTTTTATTTTATATCCCCGAACCAAATTGTCAACATGTCCCTGAATGGTTTGAGGAGGCGAGTTACAAATCACAATAGAACTATAACCAGGCCTCGGGTGGATGAACCATTAGTTTCATTGGAATCTTGACACCAGGTTACAACCAGGAGTACCTCTTTGCTGTGATTTCATTTTTGCAAAACCATTTGTTGGAAGATATTTGGATCTAGTGTTTTTCTCAATGAGGCACAATGCAATTTTTGAACAATTGGTGTATTTTTAATAACACTATGTCAAGCGATTGTGGGTAGCTTGTCCGCATGGGAATTGATGAAACAAACATATGATATATTATGAAACTCAGTTATGCCGCTCAGTTTGGATTTTATGCCCCTGGACCAAATTGTCAACATGCCCCTGAATTTCTTGATGAGAGGAGTTGTAACTCACCATAAAACTCTAACCAGGCCTCATATGGATGAACCATCGATTGCATTAGACTCAAGGCACAATGTGTACCCCTCCAATATGATTGCATTTCCCACAAAAACATTTTTTGTAGGATCTCCAGATGTAGGGTTTTTCTCAGTGAGGCATAAGGAAATTTATGAAAAAGGGGTTGATTTTGAAGAACACTATGTCGGGATATTGTGGGGCATGGTCGCGTGGACCTTGGAAAAACATAATTGCAGGATATTATGAAACTCATTTATGCCGCTTGGTTTGGATTTTATGCCCCCAGACCAAATTGTCAACATGTCCTTGAATGGCTTGAGGAGGCAAGTTGAAAATCGCCATAAAACTCTAATCGAGCCTTAGATGGACGAAACATCACTTGCATCGAACTTGGGGCACCAAGTTACAACTAGAGGTACCCCTTCGTTGTCATTCCGTTTCCCAAAAAACCATTTGTTGGAGTATCTCCATAACTAGGGTTTTTCTCAATGAGGCATAGTGCAATTTTTTAACAAGGGGTCGATTTTGAAGAACAATGTGTCAAGCGATTGTGGTAGTGTAGTTGTGTGGGCCTTTTTTCGAACATTTGTGCGGAATCTTACAAAACTTAATTATTCCACTTAGTTTTTATTTTATTCCCTCAGACTAAATTGACAACATGTCCTTGAATGACTTGAGGAGGTGAGTTGCAACTTGCCATAAAACTATAATTGGGCCTCAATAGATGAACCTTTAGTTACATTGGAATCCTGACACCGAGTAACATCTAGGGGTACCCCTCCACTATGATTTCATTTCTCGAAAAACCATTTGTTGGAGGATGTCCATATCTAGGGTTTTTCTCAATGAGGCACAATCCAATTTATGAACAAGGGGTCGATTTTGAAGAACATCGTGTTGGGAAATTATGGGTAGTGTGGTCGAGTGGGCCTTGTAAAAATAGACATGTGGGAGCTTACGAAACTCAATTATGCTGCACAGTTTGGATTTTATGTCCCTTGACCAAATTTTCAACATGTCCCTAAATGGCTTGAGGAGGCGAGATGCAATTCACCATAAAACTCTATTCATGACTCACATGGATGAACCATTAGTTGCATTGAGCTCATGACATTGGGATACAACTAGGGGTACCCCTCTACTATGATTCCATTGCCTGGAAAACCGTTTTTTGGAGGATCTATGAATCTATGGTTTTTCTTAGTGAGGCACAATGCTACCATTTGTGAATTTGGTTTTATGTTGTCGAGATAAAGGTTATCCGTTAACCACATAATTATGCTTACAATTTTATAAAAACAATGGTGAATCAATCCTAAATTATTAAGATGCAATGTGAAACATATGCCAAATGAAAGAATAAATACTAGTAAACCATTAACTATTTAATGCTTGAAATAAATAACATTAAACTATGCTAAATAGATGCAAGATGATAAAACCTAATGGATGCAATTGCAATGTCCTAAAGCCAACAAAAGTTGTTGGGAGAGAGAGATATCTACACAAGGAAATGCTAGTCAAGGAAAGAAAGGAAATCAAAGGCAAGGCAAGCAAAGGAAACGCAAGGCTAGACATGGTAAGGTAAGTCAAGGCAAGGCATGTAAAGACAAAGAAAGACAAGGAAAGGAAAGGTAGGGAAATACATGGCAAAGCAAGGCAAAACAAGCAAAGGAAATTCAAGGATATACAAGAAATGACATGGAAAGGCTAGGAATGGCAAGGGAAGGAAAGGAATGCAAAGACAAAGAAAGTAAAGGAAATGCATAGAAATACATGGTAAGTCAAGGCATGGGAAGGAAAAACGTGGCAAGGAAACACATGGAAAGACATGGAAGGCAAGGAAAATCAAGGCAAGGCAAGGAAAGAGAAGACAAGGCAATGCAAGGCATGGAAAGACATGGCAAGGAAATAAATGGAAAGGCAAGACAAGGCATGAAAAGGTAAGTTATATGTCTATGTATAGGTATAGGTCAAGGACATGGTATAGGTCTAGGTTTAGTTCATGGTGTAGGTCATGGTGTAGGTCATGGTCTAGGGCATGGAAAGACAAGGGAAAGAAAGGCAAGGAAAGGAAATACACGGCAATGAAAGACAAGGTAAATATAGACATGGAAAGAAAAGAGATGGCATGGAAAGGATTGGAAAGTCAAGGAAAGGCAATGAATGGACATAAGAAACAAGGAAAGACAAGGCAAGGAAAGGAAAGGTAAGGAAAGGAATATAAACACATGGCAAGGAAATGCATGGAAAGGAAATACATGGCAAGGAAAGGCATGGCAAGACATGGAAGGAAAGACAAGGAAAGGAAATACATGGAAAGGAAAGGCAAGGCATGGAAAGACATGGAAAGGAAAGACTTACTAATAAGGCCTATGTAATAATGTGAACATGTCTAATGTAAGACTTACTAGAAGGTTGTGCCTCTATAATGTTCTTCCTCTAGAATGTTATCAAGAAGATATAAATAGTATAAATAGGGGTAGAAATCATGGAAAAGGTTGTTTGGTGAAATCATTTGTAGTCGAGCTCTACTTTTTTGGAGGTTGCCCCCTCGAAGAGGAAAGTGAACTTTTCTCTCAAGATAATAAAGGTATCATCTTTTGGATCAATTGTGTCGGTGTCTTACTGTTTCATTTCTTTCTGCTAATTAATGTGATAATAATTATGTTATTGTTCTACATGTTTCCTTTTGGTACCTTACGGTTGAAGTTCAAAGTTTTTAAATAAACAATGAAAAGATAATGAGAGATTAGTTAAGGAAAAATTTAATAAATACTCAATTGGTTCAAATCTTGAACCAATTACAGAGATAGTTGTAGCATGGATTGGGTTCAAAGGATGTGGAATAACATTGAGGTCACTCAAAAAGGGAGTCTTGTAGAAGACCTCAAGATTTAAGAAGATTCACCAAAAATCATAGATGGTATCCCTCTCAATATAATTCCTCTATAAACAAGTCACATTCTTATAATGATTCATCAAGTGGTCCAAATATGTCTTTATTTAGACACCAAAGGAAAATACATGAATTAAACGACTTGAATGGAGAGATTTGCAAAATTAAGCCACCTACTTTTGACAAAGAGAACAAAATTAGGCAAGCAACTAAAGCTAGGTTATTGGGAATGAGTAAATACCTTCAATTGCATAATTGTTTAGGTAACTTGGAGGTTATAATTTCCATATATAATCTGCAAGGAAAGGCTTCCATTTGGTGGGACCAATTGAGACAAGTCAAGAAAATCAGTTAAAGGAAAATCACGTGGAAGTAATTTAAGAAATAATTCTAGTAGAAGGATCTATCTGATCACTAATATGACAAGAAAAAACAAGAGTTTTAAGAACTTAGATTGGGAAATATGACTATGGAGTAATATGAAAGGAATTTTCTAGAATTGTTGAGGTGTGTTGGATATATTCAATATGAGAGGGTGAAGATACAATGCTTTCTAAGTGTCTCACTCACCTTTTACAAATATAGAATTCAATTTGATGAGCACAAGACTCTTGGAGAAGTCATAAGGAAGGAAAGAAGGAGAATCAAGATCAAAGAAAGAAGGGCTTCAAACCTCCTTACTTCTAGAATAGTCCAAGTGCCTTCCAATAGACCGACTAGCTCAGAGTGGTTCAGAGGTGGCTAAATCCTTGGGCAAGAAAGCTAGACAACCAATTAAGTGTTGGGGCTATGAAGGCGAGCATTTATATAGGGAATGTCCAAAATGAGCAAATCAAATGAGGAATGTGCACAACATACAAAAGGTCACTGTAGTAAATAATGTGGCAAGGAGAATTCCTCGATTTTATGTAGTGTTGGATGATTTCCAAGCAAATCACCATTCAAATATGATTGAAGTTGAAGGTGAAATTGCAAACCAATCTATTCCAATTTTAATTTATCTAGGAGTAAGTTAGAAGTATATTGCTCCTTAGCTTGTTGACATATTATTTATTAAGAGGATTAAGCATACTAAGCCCTATTTGGTTCAGTTCTCTATTGCAACAAAAAGGAAAATCAATGATATAATGAAAGGTTGTCCATCAAAGATGAATGGACTCCATAATTTTGCAGATTTGAACATATTTCCACTTGACTCCTATGATGTTATCATTGGAATGAAATGGTTAGATTCACATTATGTCAGTTTAGATTGTCACAACATGACCTTCAATTATCTTGAGGAAGAAGAGAATCAAAGGATACTCAAAGGTATTCCAAGGCCTATTTCCATATGACAAATTATTTCTTTGCAATTGAAGAAGTGTTTCATAAAAGGGCGTCAACTGTATGTAGTTCATTTTGAGGAGTCAATAAAAGAAAAAGGTTCAACTTTTATGGAATTTCTAGTATTACAATAATTTTCAAATGTGTTTTCAAACGAATTTCCCGGATTTTTTCACCAAAGAAGGACATTGATTTCTCTATTGATTTGGTACATGGGTTTCCCCATTATCCAAGACTCCCTATAGAATGGGTACACCATAGTTGAAGGAACTACAATTGTAACTAAAATAATTGCTAAAGAAGGGTTATATACGCCCTAGTGTCTCTCCTTGGGGGGCACCAATACTCTTATAAATAATAAAGATGGAACCTTGAGGTTGTATATTGATTACAAATAGCTAAAAAAAGTCACTGTAAGAAATAAATATCCTCTACTTAGAATTGATGATAATTTTAAAGATGGACTTGATGTTCGGATACCATCAAGTCAAGGTAAATGATGTGGATATTGGCAAAACAACTTTCAAAACTAGGTTTGGACACTAGGAGTTTGTAATGGTTCCATTTGGTTTGACAAATGCACTCGATACTTTTATGTTCCTCATGAATGGGATCTTTAGATGATATTTGGACAATTTTGTCATTGTCTTTCTTGACTATATCCTCATTTACTCAAAGTCAAAGGAGAAGCACTAGGAACACTAAAGGTTAGTCTTACGAGTGCTAAGAGAACAATAACTCTATGCCAAATTGAGCAAGTGTTCCTTATACTAGAGGAAAATTTATTATTTGGGACATATTAATTATAAGGAAGGAATAACAGTGGATTGAGAGAAAATTGAGGCAATAATGGGATGACCTACACCCAAGAATGTTTCAAATGTGAGGTCATTCATAGGACTTGCTAGATATTATAGAAGGTTTATAGAAGGATTTCCAATGATTGCACATCCAATCACATTTTTATAGAAGAAGGGAGCTAAATTTGAATGGACACAAATGTGTGAGGAAAGTTTTGAGCTATTGAAAATGTTTACTTCAGTACATTGATTCTCAAGATTGTTGATCCACATGAATATTTTTTAGTATGTATTGATGATTGCAAAGAGAGAATTGGTGGAATTGTCACTCAGAATGAGCATGCAATATGTTATGAGTCCATAAAACTTAAGGAACACGAGAAGAGTTATGTCACACATGATCTAGAGCTTGTTGCCATAGTGCATGCATTAAAGATGTGGAGGCACTATTTGATGAGTAGGAAATTTTAATAAAGGATAAATTATCATAATATTAAATATTTATTTGAACAACAAAATGTGAATGCTTGGCAAACAAGATGGTTGAAATTTATTTTTGATTTTGATTTTGCAAGCACATTAAAGGAAAAGTGAACAAAGTTTTTGATGCACTCAACAAGAGATTACATGCAATGCATGCCACAACAATTAACAAGTGTAAATCAGATTTGAAAGACATAATTCTCAAAGCTTTCTTATTATATGAAAACCATCTTCAAATGAAAGAAGGCTTGCAACAAAAAAATGTACAACAAAAATACGAAGAGTATAAGATAGAATATTATGGAATTCTTTTGCATAAAAAAAAAGTTTATGGACACGAAGGACGCTTGTAGTTGTTAAAAATCTATACTTTTGGCCAAGGATGAAAAATGATATTGGAGAATATAGCGAGATGTATGGAATGTCAGAGAGTGAAAGATAAGTATGGACATCCAACAAAGTTACTACAATCATTGCCATTGATAGAATGGAGTTGGAAGGTGGTGACTATTGATTTCATCACTAATTTACCCAAAACAATAAGGTAGATTGACTCCATCATGGTAGTGGCAGACTAGTTGACAAAAACTACTCACTTTATTTCAATTAAATCAACCCAAAGGCAACAGATAAAGCAAAATTACACATGAAAGAAGTTGCTAGACTGCATGGGATACCCAAAGCTATTGTTTAGATAGAGACCCAAAGTTCACTTCAAACTTTTAGAAAGGTTTGTTCAAGAGTTTTGGAATAGATTTGAATTTCAATACTGCCTACCATCCATAAATAGATGGGTAGACTAGAAGGGTTAATTAAGTCATATATGATATGCTAACAATGTATGTTATGGATAGACCATCCAAGTGGGAGGACTGTTTTTACTTATTAGTGTTTGCTTACAACAATGGACATCATAATCTTTGAAGATGAGTGCATTTGAGGCTTTACATGGTAGAAAACGTAACACCCTAGTAAGTTGGGATAACCCAACTGATATAATTTAAAGTTGGGGAGCATGTATTCTTGAGAGTTAGAACAAATAAAACTTCCTTAAAGTTGGGTAGTTGTCTTAAGCATTTTGGATATTTTGAAATCTTGAATAGGATAGGACTTGTTTTATATAGGATTTCATTGCCTAATAGCATAAAAACTCATAATGTATTTCATGTGTCTTTGCTAAAACAATATGTTCATGATCCTAATGATGTTATTGATTGGGCTTTGATTTAGGTGGAATTGGAAGGAGACTTCTGGATAGAACCACTATGCTTCGTAGAAAAGAAAGTAATGATGCACAATAACCAGTCTATGGGATAAGTAAAGCCGCAATGGAAGAACATGGGTACCCACCATTATTGGCAAGTGTGATTTATTTTTGAGTCAAAATTGGTGAAATTTGTTTATTTTCTTAGTCTTTTTCTTGCTATTCTTACTGCAAATGGTTTTGTTCTTACCATACTTGTCATATTTATGTTGATTGTCCATTTTACCTTATAAATAAAGGGTTTTCTTTAACCTTGGCACACATGGTTGGCTCTTTTTTCCTTATGATTAATGAGTCAACACCTTTTATTTGACCATTATAAGCATGATTCTATATACACAAGTTAGGGATTTCATTGACATCACTCCCTAATGGACAGATGTTTATAAACAAGTTTCTCATGTTTCTCACTTTGTCTCTCTCAACTCTTAAAATTAACTCTTTAAACTCTTATAACTCTCTTTGTCTATTAATGTACTATATCTCTCATATGTTGTTGGATCTCACTTCGTCTCTCTCAACTCTTAAAATTAACTCTCTTTGTAGATTAGTGTATTATATCTCTCATAAGTTGTTGGATCTGAATCATTGTTGTTATAACCTTCGTATCTCATGGAGGTTTTGTAACCACTTTCGATATCAATTACTTGTTGGTTTGGATCTTCTCTTGTGCTTTTGGACTTGAAAATTAGTTTAGATTCCAATGGTTTGGAGTATGCCTCTTCGTATCTCATGGAGGTTTTGTAACAACTTTTGATAGCAATTGCTTGTTGGTTTGGATCTTCTCTTGTGCTTTTGGACTTAAAAATTAGTTTATATTCCAATGGTTTGGGGTATTCCTTTTCTCAAATTGTGATCGATATCTTTCCTGTACCTTGAGGGGTTTCTTCAATAATTATCTTGTGAGATAGGAGGCTTTGTTCTACTTAAGGGCACATGAACATCATTCTTTCCTCTCTTTTATAATTGGTAGTGTATATCATGTTAATGTCTGTGTGGAGAGATCAAGAAACCAATCAATTTTGTAGAAGGATGACAATGAACCACTAATGAACTAGGTATGCCAAGGAGACCTAACCTTAATCATTGAAATTTACAATTCCAATTATCCTTCTAAATTTCTAACAGAATTTTAAGATGTTGTCTAACTGTTTTAGTTTTGTTTTTTTTGTCCCTAGTAAATCACTATTTATGTTATTTAAAGTCTATTTTTGAATGCAGAAATGAATTCAACATGGTGCACTCTGAGTACACAAAAATATTTACTCAAATCTGTGGATCTCACAAATTTTGACCGAATTTCAGACAAATATTCCCAGATAATATCACCCGTGAAGAGCCAAAATGTAAAACGTGCCAAACAAGAATGGAATTTGACAGGCATTTTGCCTGTAAAATACAACCAAAGATTTTATCCGACCATCTCCGAGAACAGGTAACTAGATTGAGAGGACGCGTTTTTGATGGGGAATAAATTCTACAAGACGTCATTAAATTTTGTTATAAGTGTTTATTTATGACGGGGACTAAATTCCACAAAACACCAAATTCCGATAAGAAATACCATTTACAAGTGGCTTGATAGTAATTAATGGCCAGGTGAAATTACCTACCACTTTAGCTCGTTTACCCACGACACTAGCTTGAGTCTCGACCCATTCGAAACCTAGGCCAACAAATGGTTGTGTTGGTTTCACTGCAATGGGTGTCTCTGGATAACTTCGGCAAGCCATGGAAGTGGGTAGCCAGTTGCATGGAGCAACACTTTGGATTGATGCAACCAATAGAAGGATTGCGATACTATAGCTGAAGGGATTAAGAGGACAACGTGTAAGGCTAAGGCCCTCTTTCCTTTGCAATGCTTTGTATTTGTGCATTTGAATAGGTTTGGCGATATTGAGTATGTCTGATACCTCCAATAATACCTCCAAATTCGATTAAGTATTTCTTTCCACATTTAATCGTCAACCTGCTCATCAACACTCTTAATTGGTTTCTTGTTTGATTTTATGTGATTTTCCTTTTTTCATCGAAAATGGTAGGTTTTAAGTGGTTAGATTTCATTAAAACCCACATATAAATACAAATATGGAAGTTAAATTTATTTACAAATTAACTTACTCCTTCTTGAACACTTATCCCTGACACTAGGTTGAGGTTACTACCTCTTACAAAAATTGCTTCTAAAAAACTACTTAAATATAAATTGATTTTGAATGCTAGATATAAATCTTGAATATAAATTTATGTCAAATTTTTCACACAAGAAAATCACTTTTATGTCAAATTTTCACATAAGAAAATTTATCCATGAACATCAAGCCTCAAGCGCGGATAGCCATCATGCTCCCGCCAACATGAAAACATAGAGTTTATTTTTGAGCCAACACAATCACATTTAGATGGAAAACCTGAAACCCATAAAAGAGGGCCCCTAGTTATTTTATTTTATTTTTCCCCTCCAGTTTCTCTCGATTTAGAAAATATAAAATTAAAACCTATGCTGGGCTGAGCTGAGTTTTTCCAGATTTAGAAAAATATAAAATTAAAACCTCCTCTCGGAGGGGCAGTTTTTTAACACAAACTCCAAAGAAAAATCACATATCCAAGAGTATAACATAATTAGGTGCATCGTGCACATCTATAATTCTTAGCCTTATGTTGAAAGGAGTGAAAGATTTAAAATATATCAAGACTGAAGTTCTTGTAGAGGTTTTCTCAGTTGAACACAAACACTAAATATGGGTGAAAATATAAGTTTACAATTACCAACACTATTTTATCCATTATTTCAAGTATGGTTGTTTCAACAAAAGAGAACAAGTGTTCTGGAACTTCCCAAGGTAAGCCTAGTTAATGTTGGCAACTTGCAAATGAGTGTAGTTGTTAATGTTTTAAGTTTTAACTAGTGT
>JZKD02S1766569.1:22728-35281 GCA_000966675.3 Picea glauca | reverse complement strand
TCTCTCTCTCTCTCTCTCTCTCTCTTGGTCCCTCCCTCACTTCCCCCCTCCTTCCTTGTCCCTCTCTCTCTCTCATAGCCTGTTGGTGGACAAAAAAAGAGGATAAGGGATACATATTTATGGTGGAGGTCGGAGATGACACCACTTCTGGGTTGTTGTATTATCATATACACCAAACACCAAGATATTTTGCATTCCAAATATCATGACACTTTGCGTGCATGTGTGACTTGAAAGTCGTCGTTGATTCACATGCTCGATGACATTATTAGTTGTCCTTTCAACAATTTTTCATATATGTTTCACTTGTTTGTTGTCCCCCTCCCCCGCCCCCCTCTCTCTCCCCTCTACCCCTCTCTCCATCTTTCTCTATGTCTCTCCCCCACTCTCTATTTACCTCTCTCTCTCTCTCTCTCTCTCTCTCTCTGTAATAGCCGAATTAAATAAACAACATTTAATTTAGAACAGAGCAGTAAAATTTATAGTCTGGACATAAACTTCCTTAAGCCTTAGGCAAAACTACAAATGGAATGAAGATTCTTTGTAGTTGGCTTGGAAAAACTGGTCTTGTGACCCAAGAAATAAGGAGATAAAAGAACTTCCTCTTTTAATTAGTTGGGGAATCTGGCTAGCAAGGAATGTAGAGATTTTTAAGGAAAAATCATCCATTCCAGAAGTAATTGTAGCACAAGTCCTATCAATCCTGTCTCATTTTCCCTAGACCAAAGTTGCACCAGCTTTACGGGTAAGACAACATGAGGATATTGATTTTTCAAAACCTTGGGCTTTTTTCGATGGATCCCCTCAGAACACAAATTGTGGAGGAGGAGTTATTCTATATCTTTCAGAAAACCATTTTCATTTAAAAATGGGGTTGGGAAGGGGGGAAAACAACTATGTTGAACTAATGTCGTTGAAGCTACTACTTCTTTTCACCAGAGAAAAATGAATACAACAAATACAAATTTTTGGGGACTCTATGAATGTCATTAACTAGGAAAGAAAGCATCAAACTTGTCACAATATATTTCTTTGTCCTATTCTGAAGGGAAGTTTTTGTTTGATGGACACTTTTGATACTTTGGTTATCTCTCATGTATATAGGGACATGAACTTGGTAGCGGATTCATTGTCCAAAGAGGGATTGTTGCTCTCGCTGAGACAATGGCACATAACAGAAACAAAAGGGGAAGACTCAAATGCCTTTTATCATCAGCCTTTTATAGAAGATTGAGTTCATTTACAGGATTGAAGACAGGAATGAAGTCCAAAAAAAATTTCAACAAGTTTTGATCAGTGCTGGTTTTCTCTCTTTTTCGGCCTCTTCATGGATATTTCTATCTACTTTTTTCACAACACTTTACACTTAAATTTTTATTTCAACAACAACACAGTGAATGGACATTATGAACAAAATTTGGGCACCAACTAAGGGTGCCTAGAAACGACAATTGATCTGGTTTTCAAATAGATCTGTATATAAAGGAGGTCTTTTTTTTGTTGACAATATTTTTCCGCCTTGTTCTGGGTGAGATTTATGTGGTTTCAATGGTAGACAAGGCAATGTGGGCTCACAAAAGCCAAATACTTTCAATGACCATATATGTGATGATATGTGATCCTTTTTTTCACAATCATTACACACACTTTTCATGTGTTATGCTTAAGAAGCACCTACAAAATGTAATTTTATCTCTTATAAGAAATACAATTATGTTTTCTCTAAAAAAAGACTAAATAATTGAACCAATTATATCAATTTATTTTCATTAAAATTAAACTAAATTAATTAAGATTTTTATTTATTTATCTTGTAAACTATACACACTTTATTTTGATGTAATAATAAAAAACAAATGTAAGACTATATTATTATCTAGGTTGTGGTGTTAATGCCACCACTTGTAAGACCACATGATATAAGTGATATCAATACCACCACTTTAATACCAAGTAATGTTAATGGGACCACTTTAACACCACATGATATAAGTGGTGTCAACTTGTGGCACTAAAATATGGGTTTTCTTATTGTAACATAAAGCTCGTGCAATAGATAGAATTTTTATTTTTTATTTTTATGTAATAATAAAAATCCACTACAAGACCACACCACAATATTATGAAAAGGTGTGGTGTTAATACGACCACTTTATTAATATAAGTGATACTAAAACATTGGTTTTCTTGTTGTGATTAAATAGTTGAAACACTATATAATTATTTATTTTCATTAATATTAATTTTTAAATTATTATAAGATAAATTATTTTATTTATTTTCAAGACAAATTATTAAAATAAAAACTTATTTATTTTATTTATTTTCAAAACAAATTATCAAAATAAAAACTTATTTATTTTATAAATTAAATAAAATTTAAATTTATTTTTTATATAATAATAAAATTTGACTTTAAAACCATAAAGTTATTCACATGTGTGATAAAATGATATTATTACCACCACTTTAACATTATATAATAAAATGATATTAACTTATAATATTAAAACAAATATCTTATTAAATAAATATAACATATTAACATAATAATTTTGTTAAATTTTGATTTAAAATTATTATTTTTATTTAAATAGTTAATATAAAAATTAATACAACATAACATAATAATTTTGTTAAAATTTGATTAATTTTTTTTTTCTTATTTAAATAATTAATATAAAAATTAATTAAAAATATAAATAAATAATTTTGTTAAAATTTGATTTTTATTTATTTATTTAAATAGTTAATATAAAAATTAATTAACAATATAAATAAATTAAAGTGTATTTTTAATATATATTAACAATTTATTTTTATAAATCTATATATAATTATTTAACCATATAAATTCATTAATATAAAGTAAATCTCATTAATACAAAGTAAATGAGTTCTGATTATGTAGTTTAAGTAGCAATTGCAATTTATTGGATAAGTCTCCAAATTAGTATTATGTAAAATTTTCATTATTATTTCAATTTGTATCATATTTATGTCTAGATTAATTTGGATCCCTTTAATAATTGTATTCTAGATTAATTTGGATGCTTCCCTTAATTATATTAAAAATTTAATTTGGATCTTTTCAATAATTATAATAAGGATTTTTTATTCTTCACTTTAATAAAGTATATGTTTAATTAAGTGGATATGTTGTGAACATATTTTGTATTGTCTTATTAGTCTGTGCTTTTATATGTAATACATATAACATATGTTATATGTTAGTCTGTGTTTTTGTATGTATTATATATAACATATTCTTCACTTTAATAAGGCATATGTTTAATTAAATGGATATGTCGTGAACATATTTTTTATTTCATATTATTTTTTATTGTTTTATTAGTCTGTGCTTTTATATATAATACATATAACATATGTTATATGTAATACATACAATTCTTCATTTCCAACTCACATTAATCTGATTTTCCATCTCCAAAGTTGTGTATTGATTAACTCACAGTGCACATTAATTACTAATATAAATTTCATCACCCATATCAGATTGGTATACGACGACTATCTAGTTGAGCATAAGACAACTATTTGGTTGGGAAACCTAAAAGCCAAACCAATACCTACACAATGATAATTGAAATGTGATTAATTCATTGATATGGAATCACAACCAATACCTACATAATGATAATTGAAATGTGATTAATTCATTGATATGGAATCACAATAACATATTGTATATGTTATACATATAACATGTGATATTTGTAATACATATAACATATCAACTGATTATAGCAATGAGTCAGCATTGACTAGCTATTAGTTAATTCTTTGGCTTCAATTTTTTTTAGCATTTCCAAGATTAAACATTATTAACTCTTAATAATAATTTTATTAAAATTAAAATAAATTCAAAAACTTTATTTTTCTACCTCCCTAGTGAATTCAACTTTGATCTCTTATTATTGGACTTCAACTTTGATCTTTGATTGAGAGGGTGGTTGCATGTATTAATACAATTCTCCTCTCCATCTCCAAAGTTGTGTATTAATTAATCCACACTGCACATTAATTACTAATATAAATTTAATTCCATAATGTTGTTAGCATAAGAAGGCTATCTAGTTGGGCATAAGACAACTATCTGGTTGGGAAACGGAAGAGTCAAACCAATACCTCACACAATGATAATTGAAATGTGATTAATTCATGGATATTGAACTTAATCGAAGAACTAAACCAATACCGGGCAAAATGACAATTGAAATGTAATTAATTTAGTGATATTGAATTTAATGAATAGATTAAGTTTAATGTGTTCATTCTACAATTGTCCCTACATACATGCAATTAATTGAGTTTCATGAGTTGTCCCTACATGCAATTAATGGACTCTCACAACCCAAATATAAATTACATACATATTATTTATTGTTTCGCTAGAGTTGTTGGAGTTGATCACTGCTTCACTGAAGTTGTTTTTAATCATTGTTTTGTTGGGGTTGATCATTGTTTTGTTGAATTTGTTGTAGAATTGTCAATGCGGAAAACACAATTCACAGTGATAATTAACCATCACCCATATAATAATAGACACAAGGATTTCATGTGGTTCACCCAAACGTTAGGCTACGTCCACCAAGCATAGGCATCGGTTGTCTTATTATTCGGATTATGGAGATTACATCAGATTTGCAAGTCTCTCACATACTCAGTCTCTCACAGTCGTTTTTGCCTCTACGGGCTTACATGTATTTATATACATTTACAATAAACTGAATAATAAATGAAATCCCTATCCATATTCTAACTTGGTCTATTTGGTTGTAACCAATGCAGAATAATAGGATCCAAATTTGTTCTTGGTAATTCATTGTCACCAAATCCTAACAATCTCCACCTTGACAACAATTAACCTGATACCTTTCTCCTTCCTTTTGTTCATCACCTTTTCTACAAGCCAAGAGAAGCCAAGCACCACTACAACTTCTCTAATAAAATTGGTTTCATGATCTCGCATGTGTGACTTGCATGAGTTTGGATTTCCTGAGGGGTCACTCCACCTCCAACATGTCTTCCACAACTGTGTTGTGAGACATATTTAGTGATAGGTCTCCTCCTATCCAAAACACCTGTAAAATATACATTACAATTATCAGAGGCCATCTTAGTGTAACCATTATAGGTGACATTTGTGCTTCTCAAACGTAGAAGCACCCATTTCACTGCAACACCTGAATTTGTCACATATCTGACAACATCATTAGCATGTGAAACATCTGGTCTTAACCATTTCATCGCATACAATAGACCTCCTACTGAACTTACACGAGACATAACCTTTTCTTCTTTATAGACAGGCCCTTTGCTTGAAGAAAACTTATAATGGAAAGAAAGAGGGATAAAAATCGGTTTTACAATGTTCATACTGAACTCCAACCACAACTTACCATTACCATCTCTGTGTACTTCCATGCCCATAATTTGTTTTGTTGCTCCTTGATCCCTCATCTGAATTGTCTTGTCTACTTGAGTCATTTTCTTACTGATTTTATCCATGATTCGGCTTGCATTAAGCATATCATCAGCAAAGAACATCAAGAATGTGAATGTACTATAAACTGTATAGTCATTCCTACCCTTTGATAAATCTTGGCTCACTGTGAAGGATTCAAACCTCTTGTATATTTGCTTGGGTACCAATAGGCCATACAATGAATTATCTAGCATGCAAACAAATTTACTATTGCAATCTTGAATCAACCCTTTTGGTTGTTCTATACATATTATATCTATGTCAATGATGACCTTGTGAGAAGTAGGATCCCACACACAACATCCCTTTATACCATCATCATAACTTGCAGAGATATAAAACAAGCAGGAATTCAGAAACAAAGATTTTAATTCTGGAAATGATTTACCGCTTACCAGTACCTGCAATTCTTTCTTTCTCTTATGACCTTGATGCTTCTGCCATAAACAATAAGATGCATTTGTCACTTCAGATGCTACTTCAGTACTTCCTTCCAACTTATAAAGGTTATCAACCTTCGTTGCCTTCATCACTACTAAATTACCTTTCGACACTGTGAGAGCTCCACCTTGACCTATATACTTATATACACAAGAATCCAACACTCCTAATGAAATCAAATTTGATTTAAGCTCAAGTACATATCTAACATTCGTTAATTCCCTAACAATACCATCGAACATCCTGATTCTAATAAATCCAACCCCAACAGTTTTACAACGAATACCATTTCTCATAAACACTACACCCTCATCAACAGATTGGTAAGAAATGAACCAATTTCTATGTGAGCACATGTGGTGCGAGGCACCTGAATCTAACTGTCATTCTTCTTGATATTGTAAATTATTAGAAACGGATAAAACTTGATCAATTATACCTGAATTTGCTACAGCCAAATTTGCTTTCTTCGTAGAGTTTTCCTCAGATTCCTTTCTCTTCCAACAATCTTTATTGAGATGTCATGTTTTTCCACAGTACCAGCATTTTGGTTTACCCTTTTTGTGTCTTGACTTAGATCAAGAAGAACTTCTCTCATTCTGCTCTTTAGTTCGACGTCTGACCAACATCGCCTTTGAAGTTGAGGTTTCTTTACTAGATTTTCTCCTCATCTCCTCAGCCAACAAAACTCCCACAACATAGTCATAATCTAAAACTTATGTTGATCTAAAGCTAATAGAGGTGTCAAGATTATCCCAAGACTCAGGCAACGAACACAATAGTGTAATAGCCTTATCCTCATCTTCGAATTTAACTTCCATACTAGTCAATTGAACTATAAGGGTATTGAAGGTATTTAAACGGTCAACAACTTTAGTACTTTCTTTCATCCGCAAATTGTACAACTGTCTCTTCAAGTAGATTATGCTCGTCAAGGACTTCGTCATGTATAAACTTTCCAACTTGCTCCATAAGCCTGATGTAGTATCCTCTCCTACGATATTAAACAAAACCTCATCCGCCAGACATAAACGAATGGTACTAAGAGATTTCGCATCCAAATCTTATCATTCCCATTCTGTCATGGCTGTTGGTTTCTTTTACTTGCCTGCCAGTGCTTTTTGAAACCCTTGTTGCATCAATAAATCCCGCATCTTGAGTTTCTCAAAGTTGTTTTTACCACTGAAATTTTCAACTTGAAACTTCGAACTCTGCATCTTAGCCATTAGCACAAATCTCCTAATGTCAAATCACTGCTTATAATAACCAAGGCCTTTTAAAAAATAATGTAAATAAACTTAATATTGAATAATAATTAAAAAAATGTAACTCACCCACGTGACTTGACACTTTTTAATTAATTAAAAAACACCTTTTAAGTATCGTCCTCCGTATATTTTAATTCTTTAAACTTTTCAACCATGCCTCAAATTCCAAACAATATACCATGGGAATAAATTAAAAAAAAAGATCACGGCTTTTTTATTTAAGGGAGCGGCCGCACCAACACTGGAGTGCAGGGAGTCCACACCTCACCTAACACTCGATTGTGGAAATAAAAAAAAAATACGCACTGTTTCTTTGTCTCAACCGCGGAAATTTCAGCAATTTGTCACAAGAGTAGTGATAATTAACAATCACACATATAATAACAGACACGGGGATTTCACATGGTTCATTCAAACGTTGGGCTACTTCCACCAAGTATAAGCATGGGTTGTCTTATTATTCAGATTATGGAGATTACATCAGATTTACAAGTCTCTCACAAGTCTCTCACACATTCAGTCTCTCACAATCGTTTTTGCCTGTAGTGACTTACATGTATTTATATACATTTACAAGAAACTGAATAATAAATGAAATCCCTATCCATATTCTAACTTGTTCTATTTGGTTGTAACCAATGGAAAATAATAAGATCCAAATCTGTTATTGATAATTAGTTGTCACCAAATCCTAAGAGTTGTTTAGTTTGTTTACTATTTATAACTAAAAATTTTAAAAATTTTCAAAATATCCTAAAAATTTAAAATTTTTTACTAAGTATACTATTTGTAGCACCCACTCATATGTTGAATGATAATACAAGATTCTTGATCTTTATAATTAACCCTAGTTAGAAAGAGTATGAGTGAAACGCTAAAGAAGGATCGAACCAGAGGTTTATTCTCTGCTCTCCATTACCCTTGCCATAAGTGTAGATATTGGTTTGGACTATATATGGCTCTCCAGATTCCCAAGAACTCGAAGTCTAATTCATCTCATATTGTATCTGTGTCGGAGTTCATTGCAAACACATAATTCGTTAAGAGTTGATGAATTGAGGGTTATTTTTGTCACTGATTATTATCTTACATAAACACGAAGCTCTTACATATCCTGCAGAATCACCAGAACGAGCTTTACTTTCATGCTCATGTGTCCAAAAAATGTTTATTCATGGAAGAGAATCGAGACCCTAAGCAACAAATTTAGAAGTCTGGATCAAATATTGCAGTCCAAGAAAGAAAGAAAAAACCCTCCTTCGAAAAGCTTAAAAATATCAATTAAAAAATAAGATGTGCAAGCTAGCCTACCACGAGGTAAAAGGGAGTATCACTCTAAGTGACACATGAAAACGAAATAGTATAATATTACTAAATAAGATGTGCAACCTAGCATACCAAGGTACAAGGCAGTATCACTCTAAGTGACACAGGAAAACAAAATCTAATAAAAGTATAATATTACTAATACATGTTTATTTTAATCACCGATATATGTTTATTTTAGATCAGCATTCACATCATAATATGAGACAGGACTCAAATTTAAACCTAGCACGACAAATAGAGTGATCAATGTAATGGCCGAAATGCGTGATGTCTAGTGCGGCGGTTTGTAAGCAGGAGCTGAAGGTGGAGCGTGGTACATTGAGTACAAGCTGCAGTAGGTCTGTATGACGGTCAAGGCGAGAGCCAAGAAGCCAGCGACAGGAGCGTAAAACTTCCAGCTGGACACATAGTCAAAAAGTCCCAGAAGCATCCTTTTGATTTTGCTCTTGCGATATTTTATCCAGAGCGCATGGAAGAGTCCTCTACTGAGGTCGTTAGAGTCAGGTCCCAAGTGGCCAGTGAAGAAGGGCTGACCCAAGTCGTTCCACATCTTGGCTATGTATTCGTCTGTTAACGTGTTGGCACTAATGACACGACGATCCCTGAGAACGCGAACATCTTCAGGAGTCTGGATGAGGCAGTCCATCAGGCTAACGTAACGCATCACGGTGTTGCCACGACTGGTGTCGCTGAACTCCAACGCAACCATGTTCCTCAAGAACACTTCCGTGTGGATTTCCCATATATTAATCCGTGGAAGGTAGAGCGTACCTGAGTATCTGTCGAATCGGATCTTGTATGGCTGCTTGGAGAAGGGTTTGAATTTGATACCGGCCTTGGCCAACTTCTCCGCGTTCAGTGCGATTTCACAGCTACGTTCAAACTTTGGAGTGGGGAGAAAATGACTGACCACTATAACAGGGAATTCGAGAATCATCTTTAAAATTTGCAATGCAGTCGGCTTGTCCTCCTTCTTTGTTATTTGTAGGAATGGCTCAACGAATTCGTGCATCCAACCCAGCAAATGCATCTTAGCATTAATGCTAATTGGTTCCGCATCTTTATTATAAACGTATGGCGAGAAAGGAGAGAGCTCCATGCTCGTCGCCTGCAACAGTTCATTGAGTTCTTGATGCCCTAAAATTTCTTTCATATTCTCAAAAACTTCTTCCACAACAAACAGCGGGATCTGATTTTCCAGCTTCAGAATATCACACTTGATACAAACATGAAGCGGACCTAATTCGATCATGTCATCGTCTGAGCTGGGATCGGGACTGCGACTGGGACTGGGACTGGAACTGGAACTGGAACTGGCTGTGGCGGGACGATGATCATTCGCGTGCTTTTCCTCATCATGGCCTGATCGTGCATTGGACCTTATGTGAGGCTGATCACGAGATCTAGACAGGCTGATTAAGAAATGTAACAGAAAGGATGAATCCACGGCCATCATCAGAGCGAAGTTCTGAGAGTTCCCAGCGTCGGTAATAGGTGACCAGTGATAGAAATTCTCTATATCTGGCCGCATCCGTTCCATCATTTCAACTATGGACTCGAAACTCTTACCACGTTTACGCAGTTTCTGCGAGAGCCTGGCCACGGTCTTGCCTTTGTACGTCTCCGCCGTTGAAATCTTATGTTCCGCACAAGAAGATTCAATATCTTTCTCCAGTTTGGAATGGTGATAAGGCCCAATGGACAGAAACTGCGGAATATAAGCCTCTGGTTTCATATTCAACAGAGGCGTCGCCACGCGCAGGATCGCATCCGCCTTTACACGACCATTCTCATCGTTATTTGCTCCAGAATTCTCCTCATCATTATTGAGCATCTCTCTAATTTGAATAACCCACTGACTCTGAAACACTAGAGGTTCCGCCATCACAACGTAATCTACTCTCCTCTACAAATGAACAGCTCCACTTCTTAAACGTCCAGATCAACTAAAAAGCAACACTTCGTATTTTCAGATTGGATTGTGCATATAAGCCTCTGGTTTAGAATATAAGCTTCTGGTTTAGGATTGTGCAAAGAAGATAATCTAAGTCCATCCACAAGGTTTCTATTCACACGATTAATTTGCTTAGAATATTTTTGACAGTTTGAGTGGGCCTAATGGTTAAGAACATGTGTTTCGTCCTAATAGGTCACAGGTTCAAATCCAGAGGGGGTAGGGTATGTATACCTTCGTAGACTTTACCAGTCAAATCACTGAAAGGTTTAATTTGTTTAGAATATTTTTGTTTTATTATAAAGAGAATATAAGCCTCTGTTTTATTATAAAGAGAATATAAACCTCTGGTTTAGGATTGTGCAAATAAGATAAGGATTGTGCAAAGAATTAGAATATTTTTGTTTTATTATAAAGAGAATATAAGCCTCTGTTTTATTATAAAGAGAATATAAACCTCTGGTTTAGGATTGTGCAAAGAAGATAAGGATTGTGCAAAGAAGATAATCTAAGTCCGTCAACAACCTCTGGTTTAGGATTGTGCAAAGAAGATAAGGATTGTGCAAAGAAGATAATCTAAGTCCGTCAACAACTTAGCCTTCGGCGTACATTTATTGATAATTGTAAGATTTAATCATATTTTAGAAGGTTTCTATTCACACGATTTAATTTGTTTAGAATATTTTTGTTTTATTATAAAGAGAATATAAGCCTCTGTTTTATTATAAAGAGAATATAAGCCTCTGGTTTAGGATTGTGCAAAGAAGATAATCTAAGTCCGTCCATAACTTAGCCTTCGGCTTATATTTATTGATAATGGTAAGATTTAATCTTTCTATTTACATGATTTAATTTGTTTAGAATATTTTTGTTTTATTATAAAGAGAGTTTTTATGCATACTATTTAGTTGGTTAAATGTTTTATTTTTTTGGATATTTTTATTAGATATTGGCTAAGTAAATTTAGACAAAATAACTATTTTCTATTGTTTAAATTGTATTTCTGAATGCATAAATAGATTTAGGAGGTTGAAAAACCTGTGGGGCACTAGGATTATTTAAACTTAGCCACTCAAATCTGTAGATCCAACCATTCATCACAGGATTTTGAGCAAAATCAAACTTACATGAAACAGCCAAAAGGTAGAACGATTAGACTATTTTAGAATGTTTAGACTACTGCTGATTGAATTTGTTTAAAAATATTTTTTATCATAACAAAAAATTGATTGACCTTTAAGATTTTATAAATTAATTAATCATTATTAAAATTCATTAATGAAATTAGCTTGATAACCATGAATCAAATTATTTACTGCATCATTTGTTGGGTAGTTTTCAAGAGTAGATTATTTACTGAGCCATGGATTTCCGTGCACCTTAATAAAAAATAACAGTAAAAAATCCAAAAAAACACATAAATAATAAGTGGGCTCAATTAATCAATCTACACAATAATCAAAACATGTATATAGTACAACTAGCATAGATCTATCTTAATCCTAGATCTATCAAGTATCCAAAAAGATCAAATCTATAAAGGTGCAAACCTTTAATCTTTCCTCAAGTTTTGCAATATAAAAAAGATTTTGACCTCCAAAGATAAAAGTGAGATTAAATTTTCTTTAAATAAAAATGATTAGTTGTATTTGCATGTCTATCTTTAATTATGCCGCCGTACACCTATTGACAATGGGCATAATTAATGATCTTTTAACCTTATTTAACCTTAAACCTTAATTTGATGGCTATGCATTGAAGATGCTGGCATATTCTTAGTCGTCCTCCAAAATCAAGACATGTTTACTTTTTAACATTTACCTAATCAGATTAAAAAATTACTGTAAGGATATGTAATTGCCACGTTTAAATGATTAAATAGGATTAAACCATACAACCAAATGTTTCATATTACCACAGACTAATTACAAATTACCACAAACATTTTATATTGGAGGCAAGCGTTCTCAGCAGCTAGTTAACAACTATGCTAGTGTTTGTTAACAACTAAATTATCATAAATTTTATCATCTTTAAAAAAAAAAAAAAAAA
>JZKD02S1766568.1:0-14705 GCA_000966675.3 Picea glauca | reverse complement strand
CTCCAATGGCTTTAGAACGTCCAAAAACACCTAGATGGGCTTTTTTGGCACCTCGTTTGGCCAAAAATTGAAGAAGATAAGCTTCCTGGAAGTCCCCCCTTCAAGCATGTTGTCTTTGCATCTACAAAACGGACCCTTGTTGGCTCAACCTAGCCCACACGCATTTTAAAGTGTAAAAACTTGGCACCGGGCGCAACCCCACAACCGATCCAAACTATCGAACGATTACGCGTCAGCCTTTAACTACCAAGGCCCGTGGGCACATGGTCACCACATGACCGTGCGCAATACACAACAGGGCTAAAGTTTCAAACCGTTTACAAAACCATAAGGTTAAACCCACGTGCATACACATTGGTCACATGTTATATCAAACCGCGCACATTTCAAACAGTTACAACATATATTGCGGTGGGTCTAACCACCCGTAGCACCGGTCGTATTCAATACAATATATAACCATGGGTCGGGGCTTAGCCTTGACCCAGTTCACGCCCCAATACACATTTTTACAAATTTAAATATATTACAATGCATATATATGTTAAGTAACATTTGCGGGTGCGCCGGTTGGGCGGCCTTTCCTAAGGTTTTACCCTGCTCGGAGGTCACGGGGTCGACTCCTGCCAAGTGCAAAGATTTTAATCCAATAAACAGGTGACACATGTTGGCCATTGATTGGGCCACGTGTTTCCATCCCATTCGCTCTCAACAAGCCATGTCACATGCCAACTATCCCAATAGTTTCTTTCCACATGTCGTACGACCTACCACATTAGCGTCCGTACGGACTGTATGGAATGTACAGTCAACACCCCTTTTTTTTGCCTGTTTGTAAATTTGAACAGAACGTGATATATCTCGCTCACGACGTCCATTTGAACCCAAAGGAGTTGCTTTGGGTTCGTAACGACAAGGCCTATGCTCTCGTTCAATTTGAAGCGATTTCGAACACATTGAATTTTTGAGCAAAATTTGATCCCCTGGATCAATAGGGGTACTCAAGTTACTACTTCTCCCTCTTAGAATTTTGTGCACTATTAAAATTGATTTGCAACCTTAGAAGTGTTAGCACATGAAATGTTTAGGAGTAAAAAATTATGACCTTAGTTCATGTAATATTCTTGGTGTCATGCTATCAATTATCATCATGAAGGAAATAAGGGTCAAATCGGTCTCAAACCCGGTCTTAAAATCATCATGACATGTCTTGTCTCAAAGGTGTACACAAGTTTCCATTATGTCACTTTCCAACCGTTTAGAGGTCAAGTCAAAGGTTAGGTCTATTTGTTTCCAACTTACCTAAAATCTCGCAGCGTACTAAGAAGTACCTCATGCACTTATATTTAATTATTGCAATTTGGAAACGTGTCAAGAGGAATTTCATGGTTTTTTGCACTTTCATTCAGTTTGATTTTCAAGGATTATTGTTATAACCCTAAATTGCACCACACATGCTTACCTGAAATCAGACCAACTCATATCCCTTCTTTGCCAAAACACTACTGAACAACTCTTTGAAAATCCTCTTGAATAAAGGCCCACACGACCTAATCCATTACTGCACGTGTGTACACGCTGGTTGACCCAAAACAACCCGCGTGGACCGACAAAAGCATGGAAAAAGGAAAGTTGCCAACATAACAAAAATATATGGGTGAGTTAACTGAAACTCCCGGCCATGAATGGCTGAGGGTTCGTCCAAATACCTATCTCCTTCTAGCCTATAAAAGAAGGGGTAGGGGTACCATTTAAAAGAGGAAAAATATAGAAAAGAAACTCTGCCCATTTACATATTTCCATTGTCCCAACACTTTAGCCTTTCCTAATGCTGAAGGAGATTTAAAGCAAAGTAGTTGAAGGACAGAAGAAGAGGAGCCCAGGATCAGGTTCAAGGAGCGGTGGCCGGTCTCAACTTTTGTAGGTTGACTCATTTTAAGTAATAAAGAGAATGTTTTTCCCATCCCAATTCATGAACTTTTTATGGTTTTATTAGTTTATGTTTGATTTCTAACCCATTAGTATATAAGTAGTATGCATGCATAGTTGTTGCTCATTTTGAATGCGGGTCAGCTTTGGAAGGAGTATTGTGAACAAGTAATAGAGCACAACGAATGATCAACATCAAACATCGGTAACAAGGTAGTTTGATCTTTCCATGAGTTTACTAAGAAAAGGGATCTAAATCTAGGGATGAAGGTAGAAAGTAATTTCTATTCGGTCATATCTGCATGCAAAGTCTGAACTCTATTTGCTAGTCTGTAGGGTGTTTTTCCCCAAAAACATAATTGGTGACTCCACTGGGGAGACTCTCTAGGGTTCCTGGAATTTTATTTAGTTTTTGGGTAGTTTAAAGACTAGTTTTTCTTGCCTGTCTTTTCTTTTCATTTCTGTAAAGTCTGAGATAGCAGGGAGTCTGGTTTTAAATACCATCTTTCCCTGACTTTTGCTTGACTGTGTTTTTCGGGACCCACAGAGGTACACGCGGTCTGAACAAGGTCTGCACGTGTGTACCCGCGCCCTATCGTCTTACAGCCTGCGTGTGAACGCTAGCTGTAGATGTAGCAATAGTGTGTAGAGTTCAGAGAACCTCAGAGGCAGTCATCCACTTCCCTGTCAGAATCACACATTCTCAGGGGGTTTTCTAGAATTCTGTCTGAGTCTTGTTTGCTAACAGTCCTATCTCAGATTGTTTTTTGCCTTATTATTTTTTCCTTGCATTATTTGTTTTTCTGTTAGAAAGAGTATCCAAGCCTTCAAGGGATCCTGGTTATCAATATCATTGGTCTCTTCATGGTTTGGTCTGACTGTTTTCATTTTTTCTTAGAGTTTAGATATACACGCGGCCTGTACAAGGTCAACCCACGTGTACACGCCCTCTGTCTCTGTTCAACGCGCGTTCACACGCGTGTTGTTTGAGTAACAGTCGCGTACTTGTGCAGGCTACTTTTTGTGAAGGGTGAGGCAGTCATCCTCTCCTTTGATAAGAAGTATTCCTCTTAGGTGTTTGAATCTCTGTTTGAATAGTCAGTAGCTTAGGATTAATTTTACCCTTAGCTTGCTTTTTCTCATTTAAAACGTTGTCAGAAAAATAAAAAAAAATTACGGTTTTTAGACAAGTGTGAGAGCCATTGTTTTTACAATTTCTATTGTGTGATTTTTGTTTAATCTGATTCTTTGCGATCTGCAATTTAAGCCAGAATTGTTTTTCTTGGTTTTTTGCATGTCGGTATTTTCCCTTTCTTGCTTTACTAGCACTTAAATAAAATAAAAAACTCTTTTCATTTTCTTGTTTGGTTGAAGAGTGTGTTTCTGCATCATTAGCTAGGGAAAAGTCTTTTATTTCATATTTTTTTGTAGTTCACTTAGATCATAAGTAGCTCATAGTTGAGTGAAATTCCTTTGAGTTTGCTGTCCAAAATCTTAGAAAAATTAAAAATATTTTTTGAAAAGTTGTCGAAATTTTGCATTCAGTAAAAGTTTTGTTTCCAGTTTTTTTTTTCATTTTTTGCTTTCATATTTTACACCTCATCAGTTTCACCCTCATACCCCTTGACGTAAGACAAAGCCATAAAAATAAATCTAAATTTAAAATCTACTAGACTTTTATGTTTGTAGGGTTCACAAACTAGTTCAGGACTAGGGCCTTGGATTATGTTGGAGAGGAAACTTTTCAAGGCCATTTAAAACCAAACATTGGAGTCTGAGATAGGGAGTGTCTAAGTCCAGTTTCATGGAAGTTATCCAGGACCCCCCTCTAACACAGGGGATAAACACGAGGTCGCGTGCAGAAAGGTAGTGGAGATAACCTCTCCAAAGCCGGACCAATCGTAGTGGAGAACACATATAGAGGGCTTGTTTTGGGATTCCGTCATTTTCATTTTCCATGGGGCTTCGTGGGTCTCGAATCCATTCGAGGTCCTTAGTTGTCTTCCGGACCATTTTCTCTCAATACCCTTGATAGGTTTCGGGCTCGATACCTTGCTCATTGTGTTCTACCCGACTTTCGACTGTACCCGCCTGGTGATTGTTCGCGTGCTGACAACCTAGTTGCCAATATTTTTTAGGGACATACACAGGTGACTGCGGGGGTATAACACGGTACCTAGAACAGACATCAGGTGATTCTTTGCAGAGTATACCCGGAGGGTGCTTCCGTATTTGAGTTGCACTTGCACCGGTAAGTTGCTCTAGTGTTGGTTGTTGTAATTGTTCTTCCAATTAATTTAGTGGTTCCTTGTCTTATCTTCTAGGGACTTTTTTCTTAGTGTGTGTTACTTTTGAGAATTTAGACTACCTTAGAGTGTCATGGATCTTCTCACATAGTGGAGGATCCTGAGCTCCGCCGGTCATGAAGGCTTCTTGGCCTGCCTTCGGTTACATTGGAGCCACCCCCGCCACCATTAAGGCGGAAGCTAGACCAACAAGGGTCTTTTGAAGCAACCGGGTTACAAACCATTGTGCCCGAACAACCCCCGAAGGAATCAACCATTTTGGACCTTGAAGCAACCACTCTTGGCTTGGTTGAAACCCCAAACACTGATCTCTTGGCACTTTTTATTGTACCAATTCAATTTTATGAGTGCCAGATAGTGTCGCACACAACAATGGAAACAAATGTTGTTACTCCTTATGGGAATTCGTCAATTCCCACCACGGTTGTCACCACAGGAGAGCTATCATATCCTAACCTACCATCGTTGGTCCGAGCCACCATGGTCTCGACCGCCACTACTTCACACAGTGGTCCGAAACCATCTTTGGTGGCGGCCACAACCCCTTTCACACCTAGTGCGACAGGCCCTCCATTTTCATACGGTATGCCTAGTTCAGGTACAAGTCCTATACTTTCCTACTCCACTTTACAGACTTTGGGTCTAGGGGCAGGGAGATCTAGCGCTCCTTTGCAAGGTCATATAGGGGGAACTCCTGTCCCTTTTAATTCCTTTCCTTACAGAGGAGGTTATATCCCTCCTTCATCCCCTTCACTCGGTGGCTCGCATCAGCAGTCCACCGGGCAACCTACACACAATAGTTTATTTGGAGCCAGGAGTCAAGGACCACCTTCACATAGTATGTCGGTAGGTTCGACACCATTTTCTTGGAACAAAACTTTTGGTAACAACACCTTCTCGTCAGCCACTTTCCCGACTAGGGGCAACCCCATTTTTGGACAGTCTACGCCTGTGGAGGGTATTATTCCTGCACAGGGGGCAAACCTAACAGGACCTTGGAATTTAGGACAAGGATCCGTTTCCTACTCCGGAATGTCGATCTGGGGTAATTATTTCCACAATCAATGGAACCCCGAACAAACTACTATGCCTCTCCCCATGGGACCAGCATGGGGTAATCCTTCCCAAAGTCCTTCGAATACAATGCATGCCCAACACTCTATGTCCTATTTGAGAAATCAGTTGATGATGTCTCCACATATGCAAAATTCGTACACTATCCAGGGCCATGGTTTCTACCAGAATCTGGGCCAGTAGCCAAAATTTTCCTGGCAACTTGGTGCCAGTCAAACTCTAGGTCCCTTTTTCCCAGGTTATCAGCAACAACCCAAACTACCGTTCCTGATGACTTTACACTTGCTAGATTTGACAAGGTTGTTGAATGACCCTATTTTTCATGATCCGTGTTGGCCTCCTATGCCGACAAAGTTGCCTTCGGACATTCCAAAGTTCGAAGCCAATCCTAATGAAGATCTAGGAGATCATGTGACTACCTCTCATCTTTGGTGCTCATCTAACTCATTGAAAGATGACTCCGTACAGTTGCAATTATTTCAATGTACTCTCATTGGGAGTGCCGCGAAATGGTACATTGAGCTCAATCGCTCAAGATACTCTTCTTTTGGCAAACTGGCGATGGCTTTCCTTAACCATTTTCAGTTACCTATGAGATACGACGCTGGCACATAGCTGCTCGCTAATTTCGAACAAACAACATTGGACCATATCTCTGATCACATTCGAGAATGGAGACACCGGAAGAGTTTAATCAAGGTACCAGTCCCATCAACATTCCTGCTTGAGTGGTTCCTTAAGTCTTTGGTCCCACAATTATCCAAAGACGTCGCGACATCTGGAGTTTTCTCCGAAGAAAATTCCATCATGAGGGCTCAATAGTTTGAGCTCATCTATTCTCAGTCCGGTTTATTATACAACATCTTTCCAGATGTGCCATGTTCAATAATGGATAAAACAAGATAGAGAGCTAGACCACATACTGATGGTATTTCCGGTTCAGCACAAACCAAGCCAGCTGAGCAATTGACAAAACAGTTGTAGCAGTTATCCATGCAACACACAATGGCCAACCAAACTATTGCTTTAGTTGCTCCCCCTACCCAAACATCGGAAGTACACACAATACAGTCAACTAACCCAAAGGATACCCAACAACCTGAAGGGAAGAAAAAACAATGAAAGAAGGGTAAGGGGGATAAAAAACCCAACGATAATGTTGGCAGGGATAACACTGAAAAAATGGAACGCGAGGTATCCATGCAACTTATGCGCGGAAGACCACCCGACCCATCTATGTCCTCGACTTGCAGAGGCCCAAAAGTTTGTCACACAACAACAACAGGCAGTGTTGACTAATCCATTTCAACATGGGCAGAATCTCACTCAAGCCTCTACAAGCACGGAAGGGGGAAGCCAAGAAACCTGCCCGCCTCCGAACAACCCCTCATCCATGAACATTTATATGGTTAGGGGTGATGCTTTCATATCGACTAGAGTGCACGATTATAGTGAACCAAGCACTTCTGAGAAGGGTAAAGAAGCTTACCTCCCATCTCTTCCTCTATAGATTGAGAAGACGTTGGGAGAAACAATGACACACATTCCAAAAGGTGCATTTAAAAAGGCTTCTCATAACCCAAATGCAAGGGCCGCCCAAAACTACTCTGTGGTGGAAGATTTATCACAAACCCCTTGTGCGATGTCGGCTTTGGAGGTCCTCCAAAGCTACCCTGCTCAGAGGAAAGCTTTGCTAACTACATTGGGCTCTACTGAGACTTGTAATTTGGGTACCATCATGTTAGATACAACCAACTTAAAACCCCGTCTGCCTTACCACATAGCATTCCAGATAATAGTGGCTTACCCCATGAAAAATTTTACTTGGAATATCTTCCACACGGTGGTCGACGAGGGAGCCTTGACATGCATTATGTCGTTGGCATGTTGGAAGGCCATTGGCCAGCCCGTTTTGTCTCCATCACCTACTCTCCTCACTGCTTTCGACGGTCGTTCATTCCGACCACATGGTATCGTTCCTTCTTTCCCCGTGCAGTTAGGAGGGAAGACCGTGTGTGTCGAAGTAGAGGTAGTCGATGCTCCCCTCGACTATAACCTCTTGTTAGGACGGAGTTGGACTTATGCTACGCAAGCTGTGGTTGCTACATTTTTTTGGGTCTTGTTGTTTCCACACAAGGGCTAGATAGTGACCATCGACCAATTGTCTTTCTCTAGACCTGACCCAGCTTTGGGGACATCCACGGTCCCGATGATTGATAATCCTCAACCGGGTGTCATCAACATAGGAGTTGGTTTGTGCCCATCCTTGATGGGTACCTTTGATTACCCACCTCCTCAGGGCGATATCAAATTTATATCTAATCACCATAAGGTTGAGATTTTTCAAGTTTCGTCATTCTGCACGACTTACTTCAAGGATCCATGGATTCTTCCTTCCCCATCAATCATGATGGATGAGACAGGGCACACAGGCATGTCCATGCCCTTGTTTTCCACTGAAGAAGCGTACTCTTTAGTCCAGCAAGCTTCAGCTAACACTGATCTGACTCCTGCACAAGAGTTAGATCCACTTCTAGAGCCTATTTGGGCTGAGGGTTCTCTCGCTAACGTTGATTCGTTAGACTTAGTCTTGCCTTCTGATGAAGCAGTAATCGAAGCAATCACTAGTCCAAAAAAACCTTGGGAAGATCTTCATCACATATCATATTTTCTCCCAGAATTAAGCCAAATCGAAGCAGGAGAATTCACTATGACCATGACGGGAGATCAACTGTGTCCTATTAACCTCTTAGCTATGCATGAAATTTATGCTGAGGGAAATATGGAAACTATCACTAAAACTATACCAATCAACATCTCCCGAAACCATGGCGTGGTGGAGAACGTCTTCATCGGAGCAGATTTCTCCCCCGAAGAGATTCAAATCTACACGGATCTTTTCAAAGAATTCCATGAAGTTTTTGCCTGGTCTTATGAGGAAATGCCAGGTATCGATCCAAAAATAGTTGAACATGAAATCACAACATATCCTGATGCCAAGCCTATTCGATAGAAGCTTCGTCTAGTTAATCCCAAGAAAGCAGCAACCATCAAGATTGAGGTTGAGAAATTGCTAAAGGCAGGTTTTATCTATCCTATCCATTTGACTCAATGGGTGTCAAATCCTGTGCCAGTCAATAAAAAACAAGGCACGATTTGCGTATGTACCGATTTCCGTGATTTGAACAAGGCATGTCCCAAAGATAATTTTCCAACACCGTTCATCAACCAGATCATCGATGAATGTGCTAGTTGTGAAGCCTTTTCTTTCATGGACGGTTTTTCGAGATATAATCAAATCCAAATCAAACCCAAAGACCAACACAAAATGACATTCATTTGTCTGTGGGGTACATTCACATATCGTAAGATGCCTTTTGGTCTCAAAAATGTTGGAGCCACCTTCCAGCGGGCCATGTCTTTTTCTTTTCATGATCTCAAGGATATAGTCAAGGCCTATCTAGATGAATTAGCATCACGATCTTGCAAGAGAACGGATCATCCTATGAACCTTAGAATAATCTTCTAACACTGTCGCTACTTTAGGATTCGCTTAAATCCAAACAAGTGTAGCTTCTGCGTAACGTCAGGATGTTTGTTAGGTTTCATCGTATCAACAACAGGGATCATGGTCAATCATCTCAAGGTGGAGGCAATAATCCAGTTGCCCCCCCCACGCACAATCCTACAACTTCAGAGTCTATAAGGCAAGGCAAACTTCTTACGACGCTTCATCACCAACTATGTCGAAATCACCAAGGGCTTTATGCGTTTACTGAAGAAAGACATTCCCTTTTTCTAGGACGAAGCCGCTCAATGCTCTTTCGATGCATTAAAACACGCCCTCACAACTGCACCTTTGCTACAACCACCTAACTATAACAAAGATTTCTTATTATATCTGGCTGCCGTAGAGTCAACCATTGGCATGGTTTTAGTTCAGGAAGATGATTCATTCTCACAATACGTGATCTATTACCTGAGTAACATATGTATAGTCTTTGTACTATTACTTTTTAATTTCTTTTAAGTGTTATGGACGTGTCATTGATGTTATCTTTCGTCAATATGGAAGATGTCAAGTGATTCTGAGGTGTTTGTTGGGTATGCAGATGGTGCTAGTCGACACACTTGGAGGCTTACCTCCGCAGATTGGGTAATCTTTACACCTCAGGGTCAGTTGTTATCTTCCAGAGGTATATGCTTAGGTGACACCATAAATAATGTCGCCGAGTATAGTGCAGTTATTGAGTTTCTTCGTGACACCTTGTCATTGGGTATCTCTCATCTCCAGGTCTATCTCAACACTCAACTTGTTGTGTCACAGCTAAACAGAGTATACTGGGTTCATGATCCAACTTTACACCAACGATTCCTTAGGGTACGTCTCTTAGAACGAAACTTTGATTATATTACATATTTTCATGTTCCTAGGAGATTAAACCAAATTACAGATACTCTAGCTAATCAAATTTTAGATTGGCATCTTGCACACATATGAAAGAACATTGACATAAGCATGTAAATACATTTTTGCACATGTGATCCATAAGACACAAAAAATAAAAAAACCATATATAACATCATAAAATAACTAGAGTACATAGATGGACGCAAGCACCTAAAAAATGGGACTAATAATGAGTCACAGGGCTTATGCCTTCAAAAAATATATACAAATAGTGCTTGTGGCATGTAAAAAGTCTAAATAGGTTCAGGGCCTATCGGCCCTGTTATAATAGTTCACANCTTTATAGTTATTTGACATGGACCTACAGTGTATTTGATTGGTAGCCATGGTTTTATTTTATTCGGAGCATGGGTATGCCCGCCTCGGTGAGACATTTGTTCTTTTGCAGACGACACCTCCCGGTTCCTGATCCTCGGGCTCAATCGTTCGGCACATCAATAAAGATTGGTAATGTATTTCGGCCATCAGATGCTCTTATGACCTCACACATTAGGGGGCATCTGTTATAACCCTAAATTTCACCACACATGCTTACCTGACATTAGGCCAACTCATATCCCTTCTTTTCCAAAACACTGCTGAACAACTCTTTGAAAATCCTCTTGAATAAAGGTCCACGCACCCTAATCCATTACCGCACATGTGTACATGTTGGCTGACCCAAAACAACCCATGTGGACCAACAAAATCATGAAAAAAGGAAGTTTACCAATGGAAAAAAAAGCTATGGGTGAGTTAACTGAAACTCCCAGCCATGCATGGCCGAGGGTTCGTCCAGAAACCTAGCTCCTTCTAGCCTATAAAAGAAAGGGTGGGGGTACCATTTGAAAGAGGAAAAATATAGCAAATAAACTCTGCCCATTTACGTATTCCCATTGTCCCAACCCTTTAGCCTTTGCTAATGCCAAAGGACATTTAAAGCAAAGAAGTTGAAGGATAGAAGAAGAGGAGCCCAAGATCAGGTTCAAGGAGCGGTGTCCGGTCTCAAATTTTGTAAGTTGACTCATTTTAAGTAATAAAGAGAATGTTTTTCCAGTCCCAATTCATGAAATTTTTATGGTTTGATTAGTTTATGTTTGATTTCTAACCCATTAGTATATAAGTAGCATGCATGCATAGTTGTTTCTCGTCTTGAATGCAGGTCATCTTTGGAAGGAGTATTGCGAACAAGTAATCGAGCACAACGGAGGATCGACATCAAACGCCAGTAACGAGGTAGGTTGATCTTTCCATGCATTTACTAAGAAAAGGGGATCTAAATCTAGGGATGAAGGTAGAAAGTAATTTCTATTCGGTCATACCTGCATGCAAAGTCTGAACTCTATTTGCTAGTCCTTAGGGTGTTTTTCCCCAACAACAATTATGTCACAAAAAACTCTAACAATTTCCTTGAAGCGCGCTACTAGAATTTGAAATTGGCACTACAAACTAGCACTACAAAATGGCTGAAGAAGACTATTCAAGATTGGATACCTTTCTCTAAGACCAACTCATGTGCACAAAGCACCAACATTAAATCCATATTTATCAGGTATTTCTTGATGATTTTCATATTTCTTAAAGGTTGACAGAGGAATTTAAACTATTATTAAATTGGCGTTGTGGACTGTTAAATGTCCATATGTTTCCAACTCTCAAACACATTATTATGGCACTCTAAACTATGCCCATTAGTCAATTTTTTTTATCTTAAGGTCATCCTACAATTCCTTCTGCAAACAAGCCATTTTCTCCCACTGATATCTATGTGCTACGAACTAGTGTGTCATGGTTTTTGCATGCAGTTATAACACTAAGTGATGATTTTGGATTTTGAGTTAAACTTAGCATCTTTTTGTGTTTCTTCAAGGTTACTTCAGGTTGAAATAATCTTGAAATAATCTTGAAATATCTTGTGGAAGGTATATCCTAATTCATGTACAAGTTTTGAAAGGATGGAATCATTTTGCAAGAAAAAAAAATACTACATGAAAGTTCGCAGCACTTGGAGTCACTGGCGCTACGAACTGGTAATTTGGGACAATTTGTAGCAACTAGCACACATCAAAGTCTTTTTTGTATCATAACTTCTAAATTCTGATACAGGATCTTCTGAAATTTGGTGTGAAGAAGAACTATATTACCATTGACTTGCTGAAAAAACATCAACCCGACCCAGTTCGTAGTTTGGGAGAAAAATCAAAATCATCACCTACAGAAAAGTTCACAGTGCATGCTGTCAAAGGCATTGTGAACTCTAACAGTTTGATAAATTGGCACTGCAAACTGGCGTTGCAAACTAGCTGAAGAAGACTATTCAATATTGGATACCTTTCTCTAAGACCAACTCAGGTTCACAAAGCACCAGCATTAAATCCATATTTATCAGGTATTTCTTGACGATTTACATGTTTCTTAAAGGTTGAAAGAGGAATTAAAACTATTCTTAAAATGGCGTTGTGGACTGTTAAATGTACATATGTTTCCAACTCTCAAACCCACTTCTATGGCGCTCTAAAATCTGCAAATTAGTCAATTTTGTTATCTTAAGTTGATACTACAATTCCTTCTTCAAACAAGCCATTTTCTACCACTGATATCTATGCATTGTGAACTGGTGTTGGTGCTACAAACCCTTTGTTTTTGCAGAGTTGCCTCTTTTTCTTTTTCTACTTGCAATTTTCCCCACTCCATACCATTTCTGTGCATAATTTTTTAGATAGGTGAACTCTGAGTATATCAGCTCTACAATTCAACCCCCCCAAAAAACCTTGTTTTACTATATATCTCGCATAGCATTGTCATAAGAGGTTACAAGAGATTTTTAAGATAGAAATCATGGACAATCAGCAAAGCAAGAAAAACCACAAGGGAGGAGAGATTGTGAGAAATTACCCATATGACATGCAACTCATCAACTCTAAACCATTTTTCAAGGAAGCCTTCAAGAGGGTGGGTTGCCTTATTTTTGTCAGAAAATTAAAAGAGGGCATCCTAAAGTGGAAAAAAAGCAATTTTAGATATGTTGGATTAGATGGCCAATAGAAGGAGTACCATAACCAAAATATAAATACAATATGATCTTCCACATCATCATAATTTTTTTTATTGTTTCTGCATGTAGTTATAACACTAACTGATGATTTTGGATTTTGAGTTAAACTTAGAATCTTTTTATGTTTCTTCAAGGTTACTTCAAGTTGAGATAAGACTGCAACATCTTGTGGAAGGTATATTCTGCTTCAGGTACAAGTTTTGAAAGGTTGGAATCTTTTTTCAAGAAAACAAGATGCTACAAGAAAGTTCGCAGCACTTGGACTCACTAGTGCTGCGAATTGGTAATTTGGGATAGTTTGTAGCAATTAGCACACAACAAAGTCATGTTTTTATCATAAATTTTAAATTTCGGTCCAGGTTCTTCTGAAATTTGGTGTGAAGAAGAATTATATTACCATTGACTTGTTGAAAAAATATCAACCTCACCCACTTTGTAGTCTGGGAGAATATTCAAAATCATCACCTACAGGAAAGTTCGCAGTGCATGTTGTCAAAGGCATTGTGAACTCTAACAGTTTGATAATCCGAGCTATGGGAGGGATGCCAACTATCAGGGAAGGTTTGAATTGTTTCCTAGGAGTTAATTAGACATGAATAACATGTGTTCCATCTCCACATCAAGCATCATGACCTGTTTCAAAAGGAATTTATCACAATAGACAAGATCCCAAAAAATAGGAATTTGTTGTGTTTTTGTTGGAATCTTTTGTAACAATCTCCTAAATGGAGGAGGATCCTATGTAGATCCTTGGTTTTGACCTCCTTATATTAGAGAAATATCATTCACTATATATGAAGTGGATTTTGATAAGGAAAGGGTTGGATTCATGATCCAAAAGAGGAGAGATATGGAGGAGCAGTTTAGCTGCTCATTTGTAAGCCTGCGGGCCTTTTGTAATTAACATTTCTTCCATTAAAGATTTATGAGAGTTGTTTATCAACTTGTCTTCTTTTTTTTTCCATTTATTTTTCTTTATTCTTAATTGAATATATTGTAGTTTTTGAGAATCAAAGTCAGCCTTTGATTAATGGATCCTTGAGCAACAAAGGATCTGTTGTAGTTGGCCCGTTAATCATTATTTCTGTTCAAGCATTTTTTCCATCTATTTTACAAAGAGGATATTTGTTTAGTAGAAATTATTCTTTTTGTTCACTTTTCTTTCTTATAATCATCACCATATAATCTCTTAACCTGATATTTAACTTGAGTTCCTTCAATCTACATAGTGTTTTTGACTCCATGCCTAATGGTAGATCACTGATCTACAGTCATAATGTTGCCCTCCTTTTTGTTTTATTGTTGATCCACCCATTTAAATTGATTTAATTTTTCAAATTCTGATGGGTAATAGGCTTGTTCTTAAAGCATTGTAAGAACAACTTCTAGTGCTAACATTTTTGGCTCCATTGTTGGGGTTGAAGTTGAAGATCTTCTGTGGGCTGTATGACAAAGATTACTACCAGTTCTTGATGGTGAGCAAGGATTGGTGACAGAACATACTGCATACATTTTCATCCAGTGACTGCACTCCATGAAGAAATAATATGTTAGTGACTACACCGATTCATGATGACAAAGGCCATGGAGGA
Organism: Picea glauca; assembly: GCA_000966675.3. NCBI lineage: Eukaryota > Viridiplantae > Streptophyta > Pinopsida > Pinales > Pinaceae > Picea > Picea glauca. The sequence continues at coordinate 299 of JZKD02S1766568.1, read as the reverse complement.
TATCTTGGCAAGGAGGTTTTCACCTCTCAATTTTTTAGTTTTCCCTACTTTTCCAAATCTAGTGCCTCCTCCATCAGAATGGATGGATTATCTTCCTGTTTTCAAAGAAGAGAAGGGGGATAATTGTTACAGGTATGAACTAACTGAGAGGGGGGGGGGTGAATCAGTTAGTTTAGATTATTATCCATTTACTCTCATTTTTAACTTTGAATCATTAATCTTAGTGGCAGTGAGTCTTTACTGTGAAATTCAGAGTTATAAACATAAAGCAGATAGTATAACGAACAACAATCACACAC
>JZKD02S1766557.1:10890-44625 GCA_000966675.3 Picea glauca | reverse complement strand
CACCTCACATGCATATATCAACCTTTAAATCATGCATGCACCTTAATATCCAAAATATCCACCCTTTTTAAACTTTAATATCCCACATTAAGTTTAAACCTCACACATGCATCCATTTTTAATAATAAAAACTCCACCTTTATGATTTTTAATAATAATAATAAGAAAACTTCACTTTAATAAAAACAAAGTATACCTCACTTTAATATAACTCACAAGAAAATATGCACTTTTAAATCATTCACCTCACACATAAATTTTAATATCCATTTTAATAATGATCTCCTTTACACATACGCTCCAACTCCATGAAAATCATGGCACCCTTCTTAAATCTTTCATAAAATAAAACAAACTTACTTTAAGGAAATCGTGACATCCACGCATCAAACAATCTCACCCATGCAATTTAACCAAATCTTATAGCCACATCCATGCTCAACAATACTATTTTCTCACACTAATACTAGATTCAGGATCAACCTCACGTTACCTCAATCAAAATCCCATGCATGCACTCGATCTAAAAAAAACTCACGCTTTACCAACTAAACCTCAACTAAACAAGGCTGGAAAACTCCACCCGTCCTCACTCATGCATGCAAAAGAAATAAATCTTCACGCATATAAACTTCACGCAACCACTTCTTACCCAGCATGTGCAACAACAAAAGTTTCCGCACCTCACACTTCAGTTGATTGTGGGGAGTCCGCACCTCATGTGCTCCTTGGGTTGCGGAAATCTTCAAATATGTTCGCACTGTAATTTCGGCCAGTTTGCGAAAATTTTAGTATTTCAGATGTGCGGAAAGGGCCAGTACTATGCCACCGCACCCTACCAGAGGAGGGACATGCGAACCTTCAGATATTTACGCGCCTCTCCCCATGGCTCTGATACCAAGATAAAATATGCGAAACAAACACACGTTGAGGCTATGCTCACTTCTCTATTATTCAATGAAGACTAATTACATTCTTAAATAGGAAAAGACTCTACTGAGTCGGTTACATGCAAACCAAAGACAACTAGACTCTCAACTACAAACTAACTCTTAGAACTGGTGCTTACAATTGACACTTATTCCATTATTTCCAAGTTTTAACCCTCGTTAACGTTTGTTATACTTAGGAAAACTTTCAAGTTTTATAGTGTAGACAACCACAAATTTTCTAGGATCTTCGCCTCGGTGTTATCGGGGTTAACAATAATAATAATAGGAATGGTACATCATTGATGATTGTCTACAGTGGTATCTTCATTTGTATATATAGTTTCAATTAGTTTTAGTCTTAAACGTATCGATGTAAAAACTAGATAAATTATAATTTTAGTTGGACTGTTAGAAGATGGTTGTTAACTAAGAAGTGAATTCACTGATTTACTAGATGATAATTACAGTGTAATTATTGAAGTGCATCGACACAAGTAAGGAACATATCTATTTTATGAGATGAATCTGATAAGGTTGATTATGACAATAAATTCTACATCTAGTTCCTACCTCTGATGTATCCTTTTGGTGATACCTTCCTTCAATGCAATATTGACATCTTAATCCATAGAAAACAACACCATACAGTCAGGTGGACAATCGTTCAAGTTGAAACACTCAAGATAAATGAAAATTGACATTCAATAGAGTCGTAGTGTAACTTGCAGAGGAATTTGTAGGATCTCTTAGCTAATCTAATGACAGTTGAGCGTATCTTATCGATCATCCACATGTATCGACTAACCAGGTCGATAGGTTATCTTCCATCCCATCTTCAATAATTCAACCAAATCCCTTGACTATAGTGTTGGTTTAGTCTTGTTATCATGAAATTTGTACTTTCCCAAAAGGGAAAGGCTAAATGAGGGAAAATTGGAGTAACAGGAGGTTGTCCTATCACTGTCACCTTAATAAGACACCTCTTTCTATTTAGGGGTGAAATCTCGGGGGAGACGTCCCTGGTGACATGGGGGTTTGAGAAGGAAACATTAAATTATCAAGAAAAGTTATCCCCTCTCACAATTCACACCGATTAGAAATTCCCAAAGTTTTGACAAATGAAGCAATGATATGCTTAAGTGTACCTTCCCATAACAAAGAAACAAGAAAACACTATTTTTTGCAAGTACAATTGATGTTAGTGCTTCATACAAACTTGGACTTGTCAATGAAATCAATAACTCAATAAAATGTGAAGCAAACCAAAATCTATAACAACAATGTATATATGATAATAGTTTCACAATCAATGCCTTAAATTAGCTTCAAAATGACACAAAATGATAATCTAACAATAGCACAATGCTAGCATTTGTCAGAAGCTAATGAGGCAATGTCAAAATCAACTTTATCAATTTTTTTAAGAGATTTTTACTGTTGTAATATATGGCTGTAGCTTACTTTTATAACAACAACAAGAAGGTTAGTATATTAGTCTAACCTAGGGTTAGGAAATGTTCGCAAATAGCTTGGTGTATAAGTTTTAAGGGTTGTTTTCATCAATCAATCAAGTATGAGGTCTAGATTGGTTTATTTAGAGATAATGGAGTCACTTTTAGCAGCAACAATATTGAAGGAATCAAATGACAATGTGTGAGCTATGAACAAGAGGGATGATGATTGAGGTGTTGGTAACCCAAGGCCTCAATCAACAAGCCCTAGAAGGAAAACAACTACTAGGAAGTAGGTAACCCTAGGCCCTAGCGGTTTTACTTCTTGTTTATCTCAAGCTTGAAGTAAGTAAAGGCTTGATGAAGCAAGTGATGCGAGAGTTATACAATGGTAGGGCCTAGCACATGCTTCAAAGGATAGGTTTTCTAGTAAAATCTAGTAGGTGAAAAGCTATTAAGACAAGGACAATAAAATGTGGTTGTTATCCTAGGATTTTAAGGTAGCAATTTCATAATCTTAGTAAAATGAAAAGTAAAGTACCATAACCATTCAAAGGAAAGAATAATTGAATAAATTCAATTACATTCACCAAGAATAATCTATCCAATAACCTACTTGAAGAATTTTCACCAAGGAAATGCCAAAAAATAACAAAATTAGCTTCCTCCAAGAGTGGCACACCACTTAATTTCAACAAATAAACCCTAAGGGAGACAAATTTCAGACCTCACTAGTGTGAGTGAAAGAATGATGAAAAAATACAAGGGATAAATCCCTTATTTATACAATCCAAATGACCTTTAATTTCAAAATTATGTCAAAAATGTTGACATGGACAGTTTACATGAAAAATACAATTTTACACAAAATTATTCAATAAAACCTTAATTTTATCTTTTTAGGGTGACATCATGCCCCTCCTAGGGTGACGTTATCCTCTCTACTGGAATGTTATCCCTCCAAGTGAAACGTTGGGGCTCAAAACCCCTTAGGAACTACCACACGTGCCAACCCAAACCGTCCTCAAGCTAGACACCTCAACTAGGTGACGTCAAGGCTCTGAATGATGATGCCAAGGGCATTCAAGGGCCAAAATCATGGTGGGAGAGAAAGAACCCCTTGGGTATCGGCCTGCTAGGCTGTCTCTAGTGGAACATCCTCCTCTCTCTCTAGTGCAAGCCTTTGGTATATGTTTGGCCCTGGTTGGGGTCTCAACATCCATCTGGTGGGATTTTAGCCCTATGGAGGTCTGGGATAATCATCTCCCCATATGTACCTATCCGTCGAGTGTGGACATGCAACAACAAAAAGTACGCCCTCTATGGGATCATAAGTCTCAGGGATCATAGCAATGTCAATCACATCTAATAATCAAGTTACCCAAATATGAGCATAAAACCCCCCTTTTCCCAGACAAGTGCTCAAATACGTTATGCTATTCTACAAGCCAGTTTTGGATGGGGTCTCATGATTTCCTATTGGGATAATTCTCCCTAAGTGTGGGGTTTCCTTGGGTGAAGACCAATCCAGGTCATGTAAGTTCATGATATGGTATGGGTATGTTTGGGCAAGGGGTGCAATGATGACAAGGGAGTGTAGGGATTTCTTGTTGGTGCCTCTAAAGAGGGTGAGCTACACCTTGTTCTAGATGAAAATGTTTCATAGCCCATTCAATGCCTTTTTTTCTCTTTGTCTTATTGTTTTTTCTTTCAAGAGAATAGTTGGGGGACACTGCCATGATGTGGTGACCAATGGTGAAAGTGTTACCCATAAGCATTTCACGAAGATGAGAAGGCGGGCTCTTGATGAGACCCCCTTTATTTTGGCTATGCTACCAAAAGACACTACCCTAGTGTGGTGACCATATGAATGTTAATTTCATATTGATACATGCCCATGGACCTAATAGGCTGGCTCATGATGAGACCCCCTATCCTCCAACTAGGTATTGAGTTTGTTTATTTTATGGGTCCCACTTTCTTATTGAGAATATTTTTATTGCTTTCTCAGGGATCCCTGGGTGAAGCATATGAATATTTTCTTCTTTTGTATTTTATCTTTTTCCATCTACTTTTACCCTATGGCCCTTAATCCACTTCTTCCCATAAGGCAAGGTACAACCCTTAACTAGATTCATAAACCCAATGCCCGAACCAATGCAGGGGATAGATGAGCGGGAAGATGATGAAAAGTTGTAAGTATGGTGAGAATGGATGATGACCTTTCATGAACCCACCCAGTGGAAAATCAATCCTAAGGGAACCAACTTGCTAGGGCATTCTGTGATCCCCCCAGGTATGTACAATTCAAAAGGCATAGATTTTAAGCACATGTCATAAAGAAAAAGAGAATTAAATGCACATATTCAAATGTTTTGAGAATCATAGTGACACATACCATGATACCTAGACTCATTACCTCATGGAGCAATACCCACTATTTCTTCAGGACTAGGCCGATGGGATGGATGTTGTTTCTACTGATAGGATGGAGGCGCTGAAGAAGAAGGATGGGCCCTATAGGGACAGTATCAAGTCAATATGGCTCTCATTACTCCATGTCTAGGACTTGTGGGCCTCGATACATAATCTCCTTAGTTATCCCTAGGCTAGGGGATAACATCTAGCTCCAACTCGGGGACATGTGCTCACCGTAGAGTGCATGAGAACCTCAACATCTATGCTATGACTTGTGACCTGCTAGATCTCAATTTTTTTTTTAGTAATCATTTGGGGTGGTTATATCACCCTTGGCTCATATATGATAAGATGAAATACGAGTAAGCAATCATATATACAAATGGAAATACAACTACTCTAGCATGATATGCAGATGGTATATAGAATGAATGAAAATGCCTACCTACCTACTTCTACTTACCTATTGGTTGAATGTTGGGTGTAGTCAAACAACCAATGAAACCATCCTAGAAATGTATCCTAATACTTTCCTCCGTGCTTCATCATAAACCAAAACAATGATAAGTCAAGCACAAAAATAACATGAGTTATAAAATGTATTTTATCATTAGAAATCATAAATTCTATCTCATGGAGGTGGGGGGGAGGGACAAAATCATGCCAATTCATGCCTTTAGGAAAGTGCTCAATCCATATTAGAAAGGAATCGTGAAAAATCAAAGTTTCAATAGAATGACTCAAAGAGTATGAAGGTTGGTTACCTTGGATGTCTTCACAATCTGAGGTCCAGGAAGGAACTAGCAAGAACCTAAAGCATGACCAACAATTTCATAAGGTAAGGATGAAAGACCGAGACAATAAAATTCTTCTTAGGGTTTTCAAACTACCCTTGAATTCTAAAATAAAGATTTTCCCTAGAGAAAACTCAAGATAAGGGACATATTTTCCAACTGCATGCTTAGTGATATAGTGAGGCAAATTAATCAATGGATGTTGGAAAACCTTTTCATTAGTACCCTGCTTTAGGCAAGCGACGTCCTCACCCTTACCAAGATCTGAGCACAACGATGGTTGATGATATTCTTCATGGAACAAATTCAAATGATTAGAAGAATACTCGTCAAAATCCTCAAGGTATGACCGAAAATCATCCTGAGAGCATAGAGCTAGGTCTCCCTTGGGGACTTGAAAATCATCTGCAACCATATCACCTCCTTGTTTCCAAATGCCAAAATTAGTAGTATCCTCATATGATAGTTGTAAAGGAAACTTTTGGAAATGTCCCTCAATGTCGTAAATGGGATCCCCATCATATCCAATCACATCCCATTTACGCTCTCCGACATGTATGAATTCATCAATATTATCAACATATTCATAAAATTTATCATAACATGAAGGGCTTAAAACATCCAAGGGATGCTCTAACACTTCTTCACTTTCAAAATCATAAAATAAAGCATCATTAGACTTTTGGAAAGGAAAATAACTTACTTTGTTTACTTCTTCTTGTGCAAGAGATTTGATGATTTGGATGACTTCATTAGATGGAAGAGAATGCATAATTGTTTCATCCTCATGACTTTCCTCTACATCTTCAACTTTACAACAAGGATGATCTATCTTTCCCGAGGATTTCATTTCTTCTTCCATTTATGAATTATAGAATAAGGTGTCATCAAAAACTTGGAAGGGAAAGTGACTAACCTCATCCTCTTCTTCTTGTGTAAGAGGAATAGGCTCTTGGATAGCTTCATTAGAGGTAGCGACACACATCAATACTTTATCAACATGTTTGATACCTTCAGGCTCTTGCTCTTCAAACATGTATTCATTATCCTTAGTAGAAGCATGTGTAATTTGTTGCTCTTCCTCATGGGATTGGAAACCCTCATTAATACCTTTCTCCTCAACCCCTTGTTGACCAATGTCCTTTTCCATTATTTCTTGGAAGTTATCAGTAAAGGTTTTAAGGGAAACTAATCTCTCCAAACTAAGAGTATTTGGGGTAAAGGGGCTTGCTTCCTTGGACAAGGAGATATTTTCCTCGATATCTATAGCCATGTTATAAACTTCCTGGATTGTTCTAGGAGCTTCGTCTTTGATAGGGAAACTTATTTTTCCTGTAAATGATTTGGTGTAAAGACAAAGAAGGAATTCGTGCGACAGGTGATGGCTTATTGGGATCTGTTGTAACACCCTTTCAAAATTATCATGGAATTCCCTAAAAGTTTCATTCTTACTCTTCTTCATGTGAATAAGTTTTTTTAGAAAAACACAAGTATCCCATTTTTCGAGGAAAACCTCTTCTAATTGATTCATGGATGTAATACTAGCATCAGGGAGGTCATCATACCATCTCCTAGCATTATCATGAAGAGTAGTAGAGAAATGTTTCATTTCTAGGTCTCCAACATCGTCACTGATAAGGTGAAGTTGAAAGAAAGAATTAAAATCACGCACATTTTTATTAGCGTCTTCTTCATCACTACCAACGAATTTAGGGAGTCATTTTTCAAACCTCAGAGGCATTCATCGAGGATACCCTGGTATTTTACTCATATCCAAGGGTTTAAAATGTCCTGGGTCCCATTGAGAAGCCATGGTTGGCTTTGTCATCAGTGGAGTTTCCAGATAATCCTTCTAGGCATCATCAAAGAGAAAAGAGGGAATCACCCTCAATGGAGTCGCTAGGTAAGCTTTGTGAAGTAAAGTATTTGGATAAAGGCCTACCGAAAAAGTGTCGTCTTTGAGGGGAATTAACTTAGTGTTCTTTGGAAGTGACACCAATATGTTATTGTGTAATTTGTACTTTTCCAAAAGGGAGAGGCTAAAGGAGGGAAAATTGGCGTAACATGAGGTTGTCCTATCACTGCCACCTTAATAAGACACCTCTTTCTATTTAGAGGTGAAAGCCCAGGGGAGATGTCCTTGGTGACTTGGGGGTTTGAGAAGGAAAGGTTAAAGTATTAATAAAATTTATCCCCTCTCACAAGTCACACCGATCATAAAGTCCCAACATTTTGACATATGAAGCAATTATATGCTTAACTGTACCTTCCCAGAACAAAGCAACAATAAAACACTATTTTTTGCAAGTACAATTGATGTTAGTGCTTCATAAAACCTTGGACTTGTTAATGAAATAAATAAGTTGATAAAAGATGAAGAAAAAAAAAATCTATAACAACAATGTATATATGATAATAGCGTCACAATCAATGCCTTAAATTATCTTCAAAATGACCAAAAATGATAATCTAACAATAACACTATGCTAGCATTTGTCAGAAGCCAATGAGGCAATGCCAAAATCAACTTTATCAATTGCTTTTAATAGATTTTACTACTGTAATATATGTATGTAGCTTACTTTTGTAACAACAACAAGAAGGTTAGTAGATTAGTCTAATCTAGGGTTAGGAAATGTTAGGAAATATCTTGGTGTATAAGTTTTAAAGGATGTTTTCATCAATCAATCAAGTATGAGGTCTAGATTAGTGTCTTTAGGGATACTCGAGTCACTTTTAGCAGTATAAATCTTGAAGGAATCAAATGATAATGTGTGGTATAAGGAAAAGAGGGATGATGGTTGAGGTGTTGGTAACCCAAGGCCTCAATCAACAAGCCCTAGAAGGAAAACGACTACTAGGAAGTAGGTAACCCTAGGCCCTAGCAATTTTCCTTTTTCTTTAGATAAAACTTTAAGTAAGTAAAGGCTTGATGAGGCAAGTGATTCAAGAGTGCTACAATGGTAGCTCTCTAGCACATTCTTCAAAGGATAGGTTTTCTAGCAAAATCTAGTAGGTGAAAATCTATTAAGACAAGGACAATAACATGTTCTTGATATCCTAGGGTTTTAATCTAGCAATTTCATAATCTTAGTAAAATGCAAAGTAAAGCACCATAACCATTCAAAGGAAAGAAGAATTTCTGAATTTCACTTACATTCACCAAGAATAATCTAGCCAATAACCTAGTTGAAGACTTTCCACCAAGAAAATGCCAAAAAATACCAACATTAGCCTCTTCCAAGAGTTGCACACCACTTAATTTCAGCAAATAAACCCTAAGGGAGGCAAATTTAAGACCTCACTAGTGTGAGTGAAAGAATGATGAAAAAATACAAGGGACAAGTCCCTTATTTATACAATCCAAATGACCTTTAATTTCAAAATTAGGTCAAAAAGGCCAACATATCCAGTTTACATGAAAAATCCAATTTTACACAAAATTATCCAATAAAACCCTAATTTTATTTTTTTAGGCTGATGTTAGCCTCTTTGCTGGAACACTAGACCTTGAAGTGAAACATTGGGGCTCAAAATCCCTAGGTGAAGCATCTGAAGGTTTTATTCTTTTTTCTTTTATCTTTTTCCAACTACTTTTACCCTCTAGGTATTTAGGCCCTTCTTCCCACAAGGAAAGCTACAACCCTTAACTAGCTTGGAAAACCCAATGCCCAAACCAATGCAGGGGGATAAATGAACGGGAAGATGATGAAAATTTGTAAATATGGTGGGAATGGATGATGGCATTTAAACCCACTCAATGGAAACTCACTCCTAAGGGAACCAACTTGTTAGGAAATTTTGTGATCCCCCCAGGTATGGACAAGTCAAAAGGCATAAAGTCCAAGCACAAATCATAAAGAAAAAGAGAATTAAATGTACATATTCAAATTTTTTGAGAATCAAAGTGACACATAACATGATACCTGGACTCATTACCTCATGGAGTAAGACCAATTGTTGCTTTAGGACCAGGCTGATGGGATGGATGTTGCTGTTGTTGAAAGGATGGAGGCACTGAAGAAGAAGGATGGGCCCTCTAGAGCTAGGCTCAAGTAAATATGTCTCTCGGTACTCCATGTCTAGGACCTGTAGGCCTCGAGACATAATCTCCTTAGTTATCCCTAGGATAGGGGATACCAAGTCCTTAATTATTGAGTGGTTCAAGGATATTTAAATTCAAAATAAACAAGAAAGTCTCTATTTGCAGTGAGACATATTTTGACCAGAAGAAATTAATTTTATTATTCATACAAATATAATGTTATTAACATAAAACAATTACTAACATAAATAGAATTGACCACTTGTTTATGAAAATAATTTGGTACGTGGTTGGTCCTTATGATTTTGTGGAATATGAGAATAGGCGTGTCTTACCATTGGTATCCTTCACCTCAATGGTTGGTATATTGACTAAAGGATAAAGGTGACCTGCTGAATCTAAAGTTTGTTTTGGTAAAATAATTAAAGAAATTGTAACCCTTTAAGGCATTTAGTGACGTTTTGATGTAAAATTTTGATTAGGGAATAGTTATGGTTAAGGGTGTAAAATAAATTGAAATGTTTTACATTATTATATTAAATCCATTATCAAGAATTCTTAAAGTGGTTATTATGGATACAATAAAGTAATGGTATATTTGTATTATTATAATAGAACCATAATTAAGAGTTATTATGTGGATAATGTGGGGAACCATAAGGTGATTGAAATAAATTGTAATAGGTTGTTGGACGTATTAATTAAATGTAGATAAAAATGGTTTCATTTGCACAAGAGAATGTTACCTTATTTACCTGTGTATTTAGTTACATTAGATGGCTTAATAGGATTAATGAGGAGCTTGTGTAACAATTGAATATTGTTGTTAGATGGCTTACTTTTACTCTATTTTGCACCTTTAAAAGTTTAATTCTTGATTACAATGTAAGATGTATTTAGAGATCTCTTGCAAAGTTAAAGTTATAATGTGCGCAAGCTTAAATTATTTTACTAGATGCTTACAATTTGCTTAAATTTTGTTGTGTTATGTTCAAGATACTCCATAATAAACTACTAATGTTCTAATCACTTACTCTAGATGTTTAGTAAACCAGAGGGTTGTTACATAGATGAATTGTCAACATTTCATCTAGTATAACAAGTATTTGAATGTGAAATTTTTGCTATGACCAAGAATTTTGTATTACTGTAGTCCTGAGTTTAGAATTGATTTGGTTATGGGAATATATATCTCCATGTTCTTTAGACTGATCGCCAGTCCTGTGACCTTAAATGGTCAAAATAAATTGGATGAGTCATGGAATTGAGCGTTGATTATGTGTCTTAGAGTTCCTAACCTTGTAGGGTAGGTTGGGTGGATGGACATATTTATTATCATGATGTAATATAATAATTCTATTAGTATCATGATGTTGTATTTGATTCTTGTTGTGTAATGATGTAGATGATAATAGAATGTGTAAACATTGATGGATGTTATTGTCGCATATCACTTGTTCTAACTTTTAATGTTTAAAAAAAAGATACCACTACTGTACTCACTTACATTGATATCGTAACTGAGGGGACATTACGTATGGTATTAGAGTGGGTTCAACCCCATGATGTTGGACCATTATGCCTTCCATTGTGTTAACTAAATGATAATATATATATATATATATATATATATATATATATATATATATATGTATATATATATATATATATATTGCTAATTAATTTTGAAAATTGTCCATGCAGATAATCATGGTTAGAGGACGCAGGGGAAGCAGATGTCGTGGTGCGGGCGAAAGAGGTGGGACACCTTCGATAGTGTCCACACCATAGGGGTATAACCACCAAAGAGATGAGTAGACTACTGGGTAGGAGCAGGTTGCCGTGGGATATGTGGTAGGTATAACGAGATCCTTCCAGAGGATGTCAAAGGCGTTGATCAACCGCTTGGATAGATATGAGGAAAGAGCGTCTGTCCCCAATGAGGGTTCACAACATGCAACAAATAGTAATAGTATCATACACAGAGAACTCGAGAAGGTAATTTTTCCAAAGTTCTGGCGTGCCTCGGACGGTTTAGCCACTGAGGAATGGTTGGAGAACACGGTGATGTGCTTCAGACTTCGTGATTACACCTCCAACATGAAGGTACACATGGAGGTCTTCCAATTGAAAGGGAGTGCTCTACTTTGGTGGAAGGCAATCCTACCTCAACTAAACATGGCCATTGAAGACGTGTCATGGGAGTAGTTTAAGGAACAGTTCTGGGAGAGGTATTTTTCTAAAGAATTCATTGAGCGTCAACTTAATGATTTCAATGCCTTACGACAGGGTGGTTGTATGATGCCAAAGTATGAGGCCAGGTTCATGGATCTACTTAGGTATTCTCCACATCTGAACATGAATAAGTTAAAGGTCAAAAAGTTCATGTTCATCCTTAAATTCAATAATCGTGTGAAGGTGAGGATCCTTATGCCTCAAACATTGTACGACATAGTTCAGAAGGCCCTCATAGATGAGGAAGAGATGAAAAATGGGGGTTAGGGTAGGAATCCTTCTAGACTGACTGGACAAATGACATCAAGAGCACGAAAACATCAAACACCATCCAAACAAACTTATAGGAATTGAGATATGCCCATGGGACATATCTTGTCGACACTATGATGACAATATCCTTAGCAGAGGAATCCTTATAGAGGACCACAACAAAAACAACAATGACGTCTGCAACAACAACAACAATTTAGGCCTTTTCAACAGAACAGACTAGGATCACAGACTGCTAGGACAACAAATTCTACTTTAAGGACCAAGATCACTGGACTGAAGACTAGATTTTGGTCATGTGGAGAGACACATTACCAATGATATTATCCTATTGAGAAGGACAGACTGGCTAGATCATCAAGACCCACTATAGTTGGATATTTGGGCAAGGCCCATAGGATACGTGCAGTGGTGAATAATCGCTAGGCCGAGTACTGGTCCATTATGCTTGAGACATCAAGTGCGATCTTAGATCAAAATTTTAGTATTTTGATAGATCCAGGTGCTACAGAGATATTTATTTCTAGTGCAGCGTTAAATAGAATTAAGGTAAAGGAAATCCAATAGGAAAAATTCAGATATTTAGAAATGGCATCGGGAGACAAAAAAAGGTTGGAGGAGAGGTCACAGACTATATCATTAACTTGGGAGATTTTGTAACGAAGGTAGATCTCTATGTCACGATCTTAGGATCTTATCACATAGTATTTGGTATGGACTGGCTAGAATTGCATGATGCGATAATTAGCTGTAAGATAAAATGGTTAAGTTTGATAGATGATTTGGGGTAGGATAGAGTGAGTGTAGGAAGAAACCAGGGGGGTTCCCTTGATATTTATTTCTTCCCTACAACTACAAAAGAGTATGTGCAAGGGATGCAATCTATATGACGTAGACCCCCCCTACTCTCCTTCAATGCTGCTCGACCTCTCGGTCAAGGATCGATAAATATTCGCGAGCTGGATTAGCTCCTCGAGGCCTTGCTGGTCTCAAACTCAATCAAACACAGTCCTTGTTATCACCCTCAGGTTTTTCATGGTCATGATCTATTCATTACCAATTTGTTATTCGATCGACAGTTCACATAAATTGTGGGCTGCCAACATGCTCTCTCTTTATCGGAGAACTCTGTCCCCACAATCTGAAAAGTGCTCACCCAATCTCCTTTAAATCATGGTCATTGATCCCCTGTCCCAATGAGATCAATGATGCTGGTAAATAGCGGGTGGTGAATTAGTGCATCTGTTAATTTTTTCTCCTCTCCTCCCAATGATTCCTCACCATCGACGGTTATCCGTGGGTATGACTTTCTTATCACCTTGTCCCAAATATCACACTGACAGGAGCTAGCTCCTTCCTCGTCTGTGACCTTAGGCTGTGACCCAGGGCTTAACCTTCTGGCACTTCATGACTTCAGAACCTTCAACCAAGATTAGATCAATGGTCCTTGACCTCCTTTGCAATCAACGATAACGATCCACTTTGGGACTTCGTGCTTCTAGAGTTCAACACTTTCGACCTCTGCTTTCCTCCAGACTATTCTATACCCGAATTTCTATATATGGCATCACATTTCCACCTCAAATCAACGGCTCTAGTCCATTTCGGGACTTTGGCCTTGGAAGTCTCAACTTCCCTGCTTTCTTCCTCTCTAAACAATTTCACATTTAGTTCATGATCTATCGATGCGTGTACTCCCACAGATCGATGATTATGATTGTGGTGCAGACCCCCAAACCCTCGGATCGAGGTCCACACAAGATCTCTCTAAATATTCCCTTTGAGTCTTATTGACTCTTTGGTTTCCCCTCGGGAAATACCTTACACACACAATTGTGTAACCATAGGTCCTTATGAGTGTGCTGACACGATCAAACACGAAGCATCACCTAGATCTCTTGACCCGAAATAGGATCACGCCCTTTGCAAATTTGGGACTTCAGGTTTCGTGAATTCATGATCCCTGTTGTTGAGGGTTCCTGTCTCTACAACCTCCGAAACTAGAATCACAGAACTCTGATGCACTCAACAAAGGTTGGCTTCCCAATGGATTTCTCACTTCATCAGGATTTTGGACTTCGTGATTTCGTGAATCCAGATGCAAGGCTCTTCATCCTTTGACCTTCGAACCCTGAAACGGTCAACAAGGTTTGACAGACAATTCATCTCTACAACTACTTAAGTCCTATTACATAAACATCAATGACAAACAATTTAAGGAGAATATTCAGATCCACGCCAAAATCAAATATCTAAAGAATGATCTGACCTATTCTAGTTTTGACGCGATCGTTCAACCTCCTCCAATTAACTTCTCTTATTCAAATTTTACGTAGAAGTTATTTGAGATACACCATATTTCAAAATTAAAAATTTTACTCAAAAGGCACACTAGGCATTGTGTTGTCATCCCATGTGGCTTTGATTAATGATGCTCTTGCATCATACTCCTCTAGGCAGAAAAATCATGGACTCTTGTCTTTGAGCTCCTACATTGACCTTCCATTCTTCTGGACATCATCTTCACTTACCCAACTAGAATCTTCTATCGGGTGTCCCTTCCACTTGACCAAATATTCAAAATAGGTCTTCCTCCTGGTCTTCTTGCCAATCCTCTGATCAATGAACTTCTCCATCTGTAGATTTTCTTCTACATGAATCTACTTCTCCCATTGAATCTTCTCTTGATCTTTTGATCTCTCTTTGTCATGTTCCTTGTAAGGATAGATGTCTGAAATGTTGAATATGGGTGATATTCCCACATCCTCTAACAGCTCTATCTCATAAGCATTGTTACCAAATTTTCTTAGGATCTTGCATGGTCCAATCTTCTTCAACTTCAACTTGTTATATGTTCCTCTTGGTTACATTTCCTTCCTCAAGTGTGCTAAGACTTGATCTCCCACTTCAAATTGAATTTCTCTCCTGTGTTGATCAACTCTGTGTTTATACTCTGCATTTTTGTTTTGCAACTGCTCCCTGATTTGATCATGAAGCTTCTGCATTTCTGCAGTGAAGTCTCCTTATCCAACGCTTCTGAATTCACTCTGCTCCATGTCTCTCAACTCTGATACCCCTCTTGGAATCATCCCATAGAATATCTGGAATGGTATTTTTCCTGTACTTTTCTTTGGTGAATTATTATATGTAAACTTTGCTTGTGACAAAATCTGATCCCACTGGCTATGATGTTTAGTGACCAAACTTCTCAGCAAATTTCCTAAAATCCTATTTACCACCTCAGTTTTTCCATCTATCTGAGAGTGTCATGTTGACATAAAATACAATTATGTCTCCAACATCTTCCTCAATGTTCTCCAGAAATGACCAACAAATTTAGTGTCTTTGTCTGAGACAATGCTCCTGGGCAATCCAAGAAGTCTCACAACTTCCTTGAAAAATAATATCGCAACATGTGTTGCATCACTGGTCTTATGGCATAGGATAAGTTGTGCCATATTTGAGAATCTATCATCCAAAACATATATGGAATTACTCCCCCTCTGGATTCTTGGAAATTCCAACACAATATCCATGCTTATTGCATCCCAAGGCCTATCTGGAATAGGCAATGGCTGATACAATCCAGGGTTCTGTTTATTTCCTTTTTCATAATGGAAAATATTACATTTGTTCACAAAAATATTCACCTTTGCTCTCATACTTGGCCAATAGTATGAACTGTTCAATTGTACAAATGTCTTGTCATGGCCGAAATGTCCTGCTAGACCTCCATTGTGTTTTTCCTTCAGCATATTTTTCCTCATCGAGCACCTTGGTATGCACAATTGGCAACATTTAAACAAAAATCCATCTTGAATCATGTACTCTGTCTAGTGGCTTCTGTCTCCGAGAAGGTGATTTTCACATGCTTCATATGCTTCCTCAAAATTTGGATCATCACAATACATATCCTTAAGGTGTTCAAACCCCAAGGTATTGACTTGAAATTCCTACAGAATCAGACATCTCCTGCTCAATGCATCAACAACTTTGTTAGCATTACCAGAAATATTTTTAGTGACAAAAGTGAAATTTTGTATGAGCTCTATCCACTTATCATGTCTCTGGTTTAATTTCTCCTATCTGGTTATGAATTGTAAAGCTTGGTTATCGCTATACAAGACAAATTCCTTTGGAAAAAGGTAGTGCCTCCATTTCTTCAAGGCTTGCATTATGGAATAAAATTCTTTGTCATATGTGGAGTAATTTCCCTTAGTTTGATTCAACTTCTCATTGAAATATACATCATGCCTATTGTCTTGGCTCAAAACCACTCCAATTTCAACTCCACTCGCATCACACCTTACTTGAAATATTTTCCCGAAATTTGGCAACACCAAAATTGGTCATTTTTTTTATCTTCTCCTTCAATATATTGAAACTTTTCTCATGTTCTTCTATCCAATTAAAATACTTGTGTCTCTTCTTCACTTTATCCATCATCAGTGCTCAAATTCCATTGAAATTTCTAATGAACTTCCTATAGAAACTGGCTAATCCATGGAAGCTTCTCACTTCAAACATACTCCTTGGTGATGGCCATTCTTTGATTTCTCTGACCTTCTCAGGATCCATCTTCAATTCATTTTAAGAGATCACAAACCCAATTAAATGAGTTTCGTCTTCATAAAAGATGACTTCTTCATATTTATCAACAAATTCTCCTGCTATAGTCTCCTCATCACTAATGTCATATGTCTCAAATGCTCTTCTTCAGTTTTACTGAAGATCAATATATCATCCAGATATACAATCACAAAATTACCAATGAAATCCTTCAATACTTCATTCATCAGTCTCATAAAAGTACTTGAGGAATTTGTTAAGACAAATGGAATAACAAGCCATTCATACAACCCTTCATTTGTCTTAAAGGCTGTCTTCCACTCATCACCTTCTCTCATTCTTATCTGGTGATATCCACTTTTCAAATCTATCTTTGAAAACGAAAATTTTCCACTTAATAAATCCATTAAGTCATCCATCCTAGGCAAAGGAAATCTATACCTTATGGTGATCTTGTTTATGGCCCTTGAGTCAGTACACATTCTCCATCCTCCATCCTTTTTTGGACTTAAAACAGTTGGTACTGCACATGGACTCAATATTTCTCTGACCAAACCCTTGTCTAACAATTCCTAAACTTGTTTCTTTACCTCCTCATTCTCTTGAGGTGTCAATCTGTATGCTACTTTATTCGACAGACTTGCTCCTGGTATCAAGTCAATATGATCGCTGATACTTATGATAGGTGGCAATGAGTTAGGCAACTCATCCACTACTATGTCATCGAAATTATCCAATAGCTCCTGAATTTCTTCAGGAAAATCATCCATATAAGTACTTGCAAGGACCACTCTGGGTTTCCTCAACACATCAAACTACATCTCTTGTTCCTTCTTAACTTCACTCAAGAGTTCCTTCCCACTCATGAGAAGTATGCTTGTGCTGGCTTCTTCTTTTACTTTCTTCTCCTCTATTGGCAACAACATGTGTGTCCTACCATTCCTTTCCAAAGTGTATGTGTTATTTCTTCCATCATGAATGACATTCCTATCAAACGACCATGGTATTCCCAACAAAACATGGCATACATCCATGGGATTTACATCACACAAAATCTCATCTCTATATCCACCTATTTTAAATTCAACAAGGCTTTGTTTAGTTACCATTACTTGGTGTCCTTTTTGCAACTATGAGACCTTATATGGATTTGGATGTGCAGTTGTCTCTAGCTCAAATTTCTCCACCATCTATATGGATACTAGATTATCAGTGCTCCCATTGTCAATTATCACCTTGCATACTTTGTCTTTAGTCTTGCAAGTTGTTCTGAACAAACGGTTCCTTTGCACTGGCTTTTCAACTTCTGGTTTTGGCTTCAAGAGAACCTTCCTCAACATCGAAGATTTTACATCCTCTGCACCTTCTGCTTCAACATTCCTTTTCTGTGCTTCTGAAATGTGAGCTTCACCTCCTATTTCTTTCTTTCTCTCAGGAAATTACCAAGACTTGTGTCCTGGTTTTCCATAGGTATAGCATATTATCTCTCCTCCTCTGCTTCTTCCTCTTCCTTTGGAAAAATAATTTCTTCCACCAGGTTGTCTCCCTCTAGAGATTCCTCCTGTTTCTGAGTGACTATGGGTTTTCTGATCCTCGCCCTTTGGATTTTGTGCCTTATCATGGGAATCTCCTTTACCTCTATTCGAGCTTCTACCTCTGCTTCACTAGCTTTGTTTTTTGGCCAACTTCTCCTCTACTTTCAGTGCATATTGATATGCCTCCTCTACTGTCCTCACTGACATCATGTTGATTTCATCTTGGATTTCATATCTAAGGCCATTTATGTACCTGCCAAATTTCTCTCGATCTCTATCCCTCTGTCCAGTCCTGATGTTCATCTTGTAAAAATATTTTGTGTACTCTTTCACTGTCATTCCCTTCTGTCTCAGGTTCTACATCCTATTGAATATATTTATATGATAATACTTGGGCATGAAATTAGCCTTTAGCTTGGCTACCATTCTATCCAAACTCTTAATATTTTTCTTACCTTTTCTTCATCTATCAACCTGCAGTTCATCCCACCATAGTGTTGCATGTCCTTTCAGTCTAGTGACAACATGTCTCACCTTCTTATCCTGAATGACATATTCATAATAAAAATACTTGTCTATGGACCTTATCCAGTCCAACAACTCTTCAACATCCAAATTGCCTTCATACATTGGGATATCTATATTTTCTCTAGCTCCAAAATTCACAACAACTTTCAGTAAGCATTCTTTGACAACACTCGCCCTGCAACTTCTTCAACCTCTGTCTCTTCACTTTCTTCCTCACTGACGTCTCCAGAATAAGGTGCTCTCCTCTACGCTACTTCCATTGCTTCCAACCTTGCACATAATTCCCTCATTGCCCTTTCTATAGCTCGATTAGCTACAGGAGGCTCCATGCGTCTCCTCGATGACAGTGTGCTGACTGATCCCACACACATAGTAAAAATTTGAGTTCTTTTAGGCTCTGATACCACTTGAAGCAGACGCCCCCCTACTCTCCTTCATGGCTGCTCGACCTCCCATTCAAGGATTGATAAATATTCTCGAGATGGATTAGCTCCTCGGGACCTTGCTGGTCTCAAACTCAATCAAAAGTAGGACCTGTTATCACCCTCATGGTTTTCATGGTCATGATCTATTCATTACCAATTTTTTTGTCGATCTACAGTTCCCAAAAAATGCAGGCTTCCAATGTGATCTCTCTTTATTGGAGAAATTTGTCCCCGCAATCTGAAAAGTGCTCACCCAATCTCCTTTAAATTGTGGTCATTGATCCCTGTCCCAATTAGATCAATGATGCTGGTAAATAGCGGGTAGAGAATTATTGTGTCTGTTAATATTTCCTCCTCTCCCCGCAATGATTCCTCACCATCAATTTTCCGTTCTCAGATCGACAGTTATCTGTGGGTCTAGTTTTCTTAGAACCCTTTCCCAAATCTCACACTGACATGTGCTAGCTCCTTCCTCACCTGTGACCTTGGGTTGTGACCCAGGGATTAACCTTCTGGTTCTTTGCGAAGTCAGAACCTTTAACCAATATTAGATCAATGATCTTCAACCTCCTTCGTAATCAATGATCATGATCCACTTTGGGACTTTGCGCTTTGGGAGTTTGACAGTTTCGACCTCCTCTTTCCTCCAGAGTATTCCATACCCGAAGTTCTAGATCTAGTGCTATGCGTCCACCTCAAATCAATGACTCTAGTCCAGTTTAGGACTTCGACCTTCAGAAGTATCAACTTCCCGCTTGCTTCCTCCTGGAACGATTTCACCCAGAGTTCATGATCTATCGATGCGTGTACTCCCGTAGATCGACGACTATGATTTAATTTGGATCTTTAGGCTTTGGGAGTTTTAAACTCTCTGCACTTTCTTCCTTCTGAAGTATTTCCACCTGAAGTGCACGATCTATCAATGCATTTCCTTCTGGATCAGATGACCACTATCCACTTTGGCTCTTCAGGCTTCAGGAGTTTCAAACTCCTGTGCACTCATTCCTACCACAGTAGTTTCACCCAAAAATGATGGATTCCAGCCACGTGTCCCTCTGGATCTGACGGTCCAGATATTCTCCACCCACGTCGAATTCCTTTCAGAACATTAAGCCTTCAAACTTTCAGATCTATTTCCATGTGCTCTCTGTAATGAATGGTTGTGATCTGCTTTGGCCTTCGGGACTTCGAGAGTTTGTCACACTCCACACTTGGAATACTCCGAAGTGAATTTTCCTGAAGTCTTAGATTTTTCGACATGTATCTCCTAGAAACCGATGACCTGGATCTACTTCGGCCTTCGGCTCTTCAATGATTTTGCTTTTTCCTTGTCCACAAAAATTATGAAGTTCTTTCTCTCCAGAGTTGTGGATTTTATGCCACTTGTCCCTCAGTTAACGATGGATGGTCCCTTGCCTCTTCAGGACTTCGATGAATCCTCACTCCTATGTGCATGCAAAGACTTAAAATTCATGCACTTTTCCCAGATCCAACGATCTGGAATGATCCCACTCCCTCCTGGACGGATCTTAGCTGATGAATCGTGAAACCTTCAGAGCTTCACTCCCTTTGAATATTTCCCTAGGTTATCTCTCTCGATATTTACTTTCTGAACCCTTTGACTCCTCAGAGGGTTACTTAGACACTTAGTCGAACTTCCAATCTATGCACTCTTTGCAATAGATTCTTGCACAAGACTTAACTTCTTGCGGGTGACTATGCATGCCTTGCATAAGTCCCTTTTCACTCTTTGTAATGGAAGTTTCATGCTATCTCTTTTGAGCTTCTGATTCGAAATAGAATCCTTCAACGTACTCCTTGCAGAATTTATGCACACCTGGCATGAGCTCAATGAATAAAACAATTGAAACTTATCCAAATACTTCACAGTTTCATATTCTCAATGACACAACTCATTCATTCATGAAAACATAAAATACTAGAGAAACTGTAAACAATAGAAACACCATGCATTGGGCAATATCCCTCTGTTATATTCCTTCAAATGTAAATGGATACAACCTGATAAAAAAACAACTTATATTCAGTAACAACTATATCCTACTAATCTACAACTATCCTTATTCAGGTATACAATGCACCTACTTATACAAGAGGTACTCTCGGGTTTCCTCCAGCTGCCTACTTGATCGAAATTAAATTCTACAACTACTTAAGTCCTATTACATAAACATCTGTGACAAACAATTTAAGGAGAATCTTCAGATCCACACCAAAATAAAATATCTAAAGGATGATCTGATCTCTTCTGGTTTTGACACGATCGTTCAACCTCCTCCCATTAAATTATCTGATTCATATTTTACTCAAAATTTCTCTGAGATATGCCATATTTCAAAATTTAAAAGTTTACTCAAAAGGCACACTAGGCATTGCACTGCCATCCCATGTGGCTTTGATTAACGATGCTCCTACATCACTATATGCAATATTGGTGATAAATGAAAAGGGCAAGGTGGAAGGATTAGAAAACCTTCATGTAGTATAAGAGTTTGCATATGTATTCCTAGAAGAGTTTCCAGGTTTACTTCCAAAAAGAGAGTTGGAGTTTACAATAGACTTGAAACCTAGAACTGAACCGATAGCGAGAAAAACTTACCAGATGTCAATGCCTAAATTGCAGGAGCTAAAAATGAAATTGAAGGATTTGTTGGATTTGGGACTTATATGTCCAAGTGTGTCTCCTTGGGGTGTGCCAGTTAGTTTTGTGAGAAAGAAGGACGGATCATGGAGACTTTGTATTGACTATCGTCAATTGAACAAAGCGACGATCAAGAACCAATATCCATTACCAATAATAGATGATTTGTTTTATCATATGAAAGAAGAAACGATTCTTTCAAAGATTGAATTGAGATCGAGATATCAGTAATTAAGGATTAAGGAGGAAGATAACCCTAATACTAGATTTAAGATGAGATTCATACACTATGAGTTTATTGTTTTACCGTTCGGATTGACGAATGCCCCGGGGGTATTCATGAGTTTGATGAATGGGGTGTTTCATGAATAATTGGACAAGTTTGTTCAAGTATTTATTGATGACATACTAATATATTCTCGGATGAGAGAAGAGAATGATGAACACTTGATATTGGTCCTACAGTGTTTAAGAGAAAACAAATTGTACGGGAAGCTATCAAAATGGTTTTTTTACAAATCAAAGATTCATTACTTGGGACATATTATATCCGGTGAAGGTATCATTGTGGATCCAACAAAAGTAGAGGCCATTATGGAATGTCCAACACCAAAAAATGTACAAGAAGTATGTAGATTTATGGGTTTATCATGATATTACCGACGGTTCGTAAAAGATTTTTGAAGATAGCAAATCCAATCACAGAATTGCAGAAGAAAAACAAGAAGTTTGTATGGACTGAGAAATGTGTGGAATCATTTCAAAGGCTTAAGGTGTTGTTGACGAAAACTCTGATACTAAAGGTCCCCGACATAGAAAAATAATTCTTCGTATGCACAGATGCATCCAAGGAAGGCTTAGGAGAAGTTTTTATGCAAGACGATCGAGTGATGGCTTACATTTCATGGAAATTGAGAAAGAAAGAAGAGAACTACACAACGCATGACTTGGAGTTATTAGCAATTGTATATGCCTCAATAGTTTAGAGACATTATATGATTGAATGAAAATTCAAAATAAAGACAAATCATTATGGATTGCAGCATATATTCATATAGAGTGACTTGAACACGCGACAAAGGCATTGGTCAAAATTACTCAGCGAATACAAATTTGAGATTACTTACAATAAAGGAACAATGAATAGAGTGGAGGATGCATTGAGTTAGAGACCCCACATATTCTTCGTAATACCTCTTAAGATGAATCTTTGAGAAAATATTCTAACCTTACAGATTGACGATGATTGGGAAATGGATGTTAAGAATAGTATTGGACAAGATAACATGATGGTATCGAAGTATGAAGGTTATTCTTTCGAAAAATATGGATTGTTGAGATTTAAGGACATAATTTACATCCCTCCTAAAGAAAAATTAAGAAGCTTAATATATAGTGAAGCACATCGAACACTGTACATGGGTCATCCGGGAGTCACAAAGATGAAGGTAGACCTCAAGCCTTTATTATTCTAGAAAGGAATGAAATAAGACATAGTTAGTTACGTGGCGAGATGTCTATAATGTCACCAAGTGAAGGATGAACATAGATATCCAACAAGATTGTTATAGCCACATGCTATTCCATAACTACAATGGGAGGTCATTTCGATGGAATTTATCGTTGGATTTACATTGAAGACAAGGAGACAAGATTTAATTTTTGTGGTAGTTGAAACTATGATGAAGAGTGCACACTTTATTCCAGTGCATACGACATATCAGGCACTAGACATAGCTAGGGTTTTTGTCAACAATATTGTGAGATTACATGGTATACCAAGAAGGATCATATCTGACTGGGGATCAATGTCTACATGATGATTTTGGACCATTTTCCAAGAAGCATTGGGAACACAACTGCATTTTAGTACAACTTATCACCCAGAGATAGACATACAAATAGAAATATCAAAACAATTCTTTTAGGATATGTTGCATATGTATGTAACGGACCAACATAAACATTGAGAAGACTTATTTCCATTCGTAGAGTTTGCATACAACAACAACTACCATAGTACGATTAAAATGGCACCGTTTGAGTTTCTTTATAGATGAACGTATCAGACGTCGATGAGTTGGGATCGACTTGAGGATAGGGTCCTGGTAGGACCAGAAGTGATTCATGAAATGGAAGAACTGATGAAATCGATAAGAAAGAGGATTAAATAAGTGGAGTATCGACATAAGAGTTTTTCTAATGCACATCACATTGACTGCAGTTATGAAGTTGGAGTTAGTGTTTTTTAGTAGGTAAAACAACACAAGAGTTCGATCAAGTTTGGGAAGGGTGATAAAATCTCTCCTAGGTTTGTGGGACCTTTCAAGATTGTGGAAAAGAAGGGACCTGTGGCTTATCGACTAGCCTTGCCTAATTCTTTGAGACATATGCACGATGTATTTCATGTATATTTTTTGCGACTTTATATTAGTGATTTGTCACATGTTATTGACATGAGTTTATTGTAGGTGTCGGACGAAGGTGCTCTCATGACATAGCCAATCTGCATTCTGGACCATCACACTCGAAAAATACAATTTCAAATAGACGATCAGGTCAAGGTCTAGTGGGACAATTATAGTCCACACTCAGCTACCTAGGAGGACACATATGAGATGTGTCAACAATTTCCATACTTGTTTGATGGATTATATATATAGATCTTTTTTAGATACATTTATTTTTCATTTATACTGTACAAACTTCGGGACTAAGTTTAAAACAAGAGGGGTTATAAGTAACATCCCTCTCCACTGAGAAGACTTTTATTGACTTATTCTTTGGGGAAACTTGCGTGCAAGTGATCTGGTTATGGTATATTATGATTTAATTTTGATTATGGGTTATATATGATGATGTGCTATGAATTATTTTTATGTATATATATTAACATATGTTATTGACGAGTTTTCTTGAGTGTGCATGACACATGACAGGTTATGGATGTTGATGACATCAATGGATTTCCTTGGGCTCCAGATTGAGTCGGGGAGTGGAATGTATTTGTTTGAGTATTTCATTTATGCACATGTGATATATGATTGATTCAGTTCGATTTATGTATATGGATTATTGAAAAGATTTTTTTTAGTGGATGCAAGCTTGATGATGCTTGCTAATCCGACTCACATAAGTAGTAAAGGGGCCATGCACATAAACCATACATTGAGAGAGAGGTGTTGCAGCGTCCCTGTCACAGCCTACTAGAACTCCCATTGTGGCCTGAATGGTAGGTTAACAATTACCTAGTTCGAGAGGTCCATGA
The DNA here is from genome assembly GCA_000966675.3 of Picea glauca. NCBI lineage: Eukaryota > Viridiplantae > Streptophyta > Pinopsida > Pinales > Pinaceae > Picea > Picea glauca. The sequence continues at coordinate 19,490 of JZKD02S1766557.1, read as the reverse complement.
TGTTGTGAGGGAAGACTAAGACAGTCGATAATGAATATTTATAAAGGGGTGTGCAATAAGGCAGGATCCTTATTCCTTAGAATCCCTTAGTCTCTCACAAGGTTGACCGAATGGAGTGTTGACTCCAAGGGTCAGAAAACTTCCAAAACTAGTCTAAAGTGAGTGGCACCCTTGGAGCACCGAGGTGTATATTGAAGGGCACGTCGCGTAATTAAAACTTGAGTCAATAAATCTAGGTGGCCTAGAAAATATTGAAATGAATAGACCTTGTTATAATAAATAAATAAATTATTAATTATAAAGACTAACAAAATTCTAAGCCTAAGTTTAAATTTAAATAAATGACTAAATGAATTACGACATAAGTTAAAATATTTCAGAATATAATCAAACTCTAGGAAAAAGGGGAATACAATTTAAAGGTTGGGTAAAATTCACATGTGTGCATGAAAATAATAAAAATTATTTTTAAAATATAAAGAAATACAATATGAGAGAATAGGTGTACACATAGAATCGAATATTGAGTCAACCTACCACTAGTTTGACTAGAAGAATACTCCTAATCCAACTCTAACTAATATCTATTTAGGAAATATGCATTAAAGGAGAATTTTGGGAACAAATGGACAACTAAGAGAGAAAATAGGAACACATTGGGGAATGCGAGGGAAATTGACTTTTTTAAATAAAATAAAAATGATAATTACTGTTGGATTACTAAGAGGGAGGTGAATCAGTAATAGAGAAATACAATCCTTTTTAACCACAAAATGCAAGTGTTATATCAATGCAGCATTATCATCCAATAGTTTCAGAGTAAATAAACAATAAACAAATGAGAGATCATACACATACAAAATACACCCATGTTTTTATGTGGAAACCCAAAGCAGGAGAAAACTACATAGTGTTTTTTCTTATATGTATTTAAGAATTACATTCATTGGAAGCACAAAATTCCTTTGTTTTCCAGTTGCAACTGGAAGGAGGCTCCAACCCCCTAGCAGGCTACAACCTGAGGGAAGCTCCAACTCCCTAATTATCTGACTACAACTAGAAGGTGGCTACAAACTCCTATGTTCTCTAGCTACAACCAAAAGGTGGCTACAACCACCTGTCCTTGCCTCGTCCAACCGCTTGAATGTAGAAATAGAATGATGGAACCACTATCACACTATCACTATGAGATATATTGTTGTAAACATGTACCAATAAACTTGTACCAAACAACCTATAAAAAAATGTACCAATAACCTGTGCCAACATGTACCATACACCAACCTGTACCATAAACAAATGCATCAACCGTGCACCAAACCTGTAGAAATAACCTATCCAAACAACCTATCACAACACCCTATCTCATCAATATTATCAACCAAATCATATCTACTCACCAAGATCCATCACCAAGACAACCTCAACCATATGCACAATATCACCAAGATGTGCATCAACCAAGCATAACAAAACAACTCATAATCATCACCAAGATCAATATGTGATTCTAATAATATACCAAGACAAGTATGCTACATCATCCATAAACCATGTGTCAAAAATACTACTAACAAGTGCCTCCAACCATGTACCAAGTATGTACCAATAATGCATCAACTACTCATCAACTATGACCCATCAAGATGTACCAACATCATCAACTATACACCTCATGTATGTGCCAACTTATCAACTACTTGTCTCAACCATGTACCCAACATGTACCTCAACCAAAATCCATCATCAATTTCATCATCCAAATATGATTTGTAACTCTCTAACAGACCTAGTGTATATGATCACATACCTACAAACCTTACTTAACTTTAACAACAAGAGAGTGGCATTTTATGCAAACTTTACTTTAGTCTCGCATGACTAATTTTAGATTAGTCAAAAACCTAACTTGCAATAATCATAAGTATGTACCTGTAATGAATAAAGATCTGAAAATGGTACACAATGTTCTTCAGTTCCTTTTATTCAATTCCTCCATATTTCACTACTTGGAACCTCTCAGAAAATGATTTATAGAAAAAATGGCATACCTTGTTGAATTCTGTCTTATTCTAGAGAGAGAACTTGTAGAGCATTCCCCGCATGGAATATTTGTTGTATGGATATGAAACTTGTACAAAAAATACAAAATACTGTACTCTAATTAATACATTTTGTCTTACTGAATTTGTATCTGTTATGAATAAGTCATGACGTTTTTACCCAAAACACTTGTTTTAGACTAGTTTCAGGACTATCCACAAACCCTATTTTCCACAACATGTAACTCCAAAAATACAATGACCCACAAGATGAAATTTGTATCAAAGATACTTGGATATGTTTCCTCAATGACATATCAATTTCACGGTCTGAATCATTCTAGAAAAATATTTCTTGTGAAAATGGTGAGATGACCTATAAATAACATACCTAACAAAGCATCATCAAAATAATTTATCCTCCCTTGAATTTTGACCTTCTTTTCTTCACCTTCCCTCTGAAATTCGACTTATATATCATTTGATTACCTGAGTCACTTGTATATATTCAATATTCTTAAGTGTGATAAAAAATGAGAGACCCTTGCCTCTTATTTAGACTTTCATGTAGCTTCCTCAAGGGGTTACCTTCTAACCATCTTAACCCACTTTCCTTATTTTAGGGCTAACCCACTTCTAACCACTTGTCCACTTAGTAATTTATCCATTAAATTTATTATTTAAATAATTTATTTTGTATCCACTTTGACTTATAGTATGTACTCATCACTTCACTTTATTATTTAAATAATTTATTCTTTACAATCACCTTGGCTGTGTTGACCTTTTGGGGCTTCTATATGATTCATGAGGGTTCTCCAACTTCACATGGACATAACTCTCTAACCTTGAGGATTTATGTGATGTTCCACATACCACCGGAAAGGGAATGATATGTAATATCCATATACAATAGTATTACCTGCAAATATATCAAAACTCATACCATTATCCATCAAACAATCTTGGGTCCATTACCCAAACCTTTGTGCTACCATAATTCGCTACCAGACTTTCTTCAAGGGTTGACATCAATGAAAACCAACCCAATTAATCAACAATTACTTTTGCAAATTGGGGATAGTGTGACACGTGTGTGGGTGAATAATCATAATTAATTTAATCTAAAAATTTAATTATGTGTGCATGAGGACATGTAGTAAAAACATTTCTATAAAACAAATGGTGTGGAAGGGAATGGGGTGTGACTTCTTGATAGTACCATTGTGTTGCCGAAACTTGATTGAATTTGTTTTACTTGTGAGAGTTGGTGTTGGATTACTAAGGGTGGGGGGAGGAGCGGTGAGGGATGAATAAGTAATAGAGCAATTTAATAATTTTTAACCATATAATCTAAGTGTTATATCAATGTAGCATTATTATCCAATAACTGCAGAGTAAATAAGCAATGAACAAATGAACAATCATATAGATACACAGTACACCAGTGTTTTACGTGGAAACCCAAGCGGGAGAAAACTATATAATGATTTTCCTTATATGTATTGAAGAATTACATTCATTGGAAGCACCAACTTCCTTTGTTTTCTAGCTGCAACTCGAAGGAGGCTCCAAACCCCCGGTTTCTCACGCTACAACCTGAAGGAAGCTCCAAATCCCCTATTCTATAGTTACAACTAGAAGGAGGCTACAACCCCCTATGTTCTCTGACTACAACTGGAAGGTGGCTACAACCACCTGTCCTTGCCCTGTCCAACTTCTCTGAAGTATAAGTAGAATGATGGAACCACTGTCACACTATCACTGTGAGATATATTGTTGTAAACTTGTACCAATAAACCTGAACCATGCATCAAGTTGTACCTCAACCTGTAATAAACCTATACCATAAACAAGTGCATCAACCATGCACCAACCTCTACCAAACAACTTGTAATCAACTTGTACCACAAACAAGTGCATCCAACCATGTACCAAGTATGTACCAATCATGTGTCAACTACTCATCAACTACGACTCATCAATATGTACCAACATCATTAACTAGTAAAAAGTAAGCTGCAATATTCTCATCTTCCTTCATCTTAAGTTGTTTGAACTGACCTTTGTAAGTTTGAAGCTTTGTTGCTTTGATGTTTGAATCTCCTTCATAAATATTTTGAATTTTGTCCCAAATATCTTTAGTGGATTTATAATGTGCAACCTTGGTGAATACCGTTTCACTAAGACCATTCAGAAGTGCATTTTTGGCTTTGGAATTATTCTGATTGAGTTTCTTTTCTTTGTCATTTGTTGGTGGAACTGCTAGTGCTGTGTATCCATCTACAATTTATTGTCCAATTTTGAATCCCTGTGCCTGTATATATGTTTTCATCCTTATGCTCCAAAATGCATATTTTTGTCTATTGAATTGTCGTATTCCATTTTTATAGAAGTTGTTTCTCTCCATGATCTAACTTTCAGTGGTTCAACTGATTTCTAAAGGAACTTGCTCTGATACCAATACAAGTATGCTACATCATCTATAAACCATGTGTCAACAATACTACTAACAAGTGCCTCCAACAATGTACCAAGTATGTACCAATCATGCATAAAATACTTGCTAACTATGACTCATCAAGATGTACCAACATCATCAACTATACACCTCATGTATGTGCCAACTCATCAACTACTTGTCTCAACCATGTACCCAACATGTACCTAAACCAAAATCCCTCATCAATTTCATCATCCAAATATGTTTTGTAACTCTGTAATAGACCTGGTGTATATGATCACATACCTACAAAACTTTCTTAAATTTAACAACAAGATACTAGCATTTTCATCAAACTTTACTTTTGGATTAGTCAACAACCCTAACTTGAACTAATCATAAATATGTACCTGTAATAAATACAGATCTAAAAATAGTACACAATGTTATTCAGTGTGTTTTGTGCAATTCCTCCAGGTGTCACTATTTGGAACCTCTTAAAAAATAAGTCATAGCAAAAAATGACATACCTTGTTGAATTCTCGCTTATTCTAGAGAGTGACCTTGTAGAGCGTGCCCCACACAGAATATTTATTGAATGGATATGAACATGTTACACATAATACTATAGAATATAATATAATCAACACATTTTTTCTTACTGTATTTGGATCTTTTATGAATAAGTTATGACATTTTTACCCGAAACACATGTTTTAGACTAGTTTCAGGACTAGCTACAAACCCTATTTTCCATGGAGTCTAACTCCAAAAATACAAAGACCCACAAGCTGAAATTTTTACCATAGATGCTTGGATATGTTTCCTCAATGGCCTATCAATTTAACGGTATTACTCATTCTATAAAACAAGTTATTTCGAAAATGGTGAGATGACCTGTAAATAACATACCTTAGAAAGCATCATCAAAAGAATTTATCCTCCTTTGAATTCCAACCTTCTTTTCTTCACCTTTCCTCTGAAATTCGGCTTAAATATCCTTTGGTTACCTCAGTCACCTATAGATATTCAATATTCTCAAGTGTGATATAAAATGAGAGATCCTTGCTTCTTATTTATACTCTCTAAGTAACTTCCTTAAGAACATCTTCTAGGTCACTTTGTCCACTTTCCTTATTTTAGGGTTAACCCACTTCTAATTTCTCCATTAAGTTTATTATTTAAATATTTTCTTTTGTATTCACTTTGAATTATAGTACACTCATCAATTCACTTTATTATTTACCTTCTAAAATCTCTTAAACCACTTTGACTACTTTGACCTTTTGGGGCTTCTAGATGACATATGAGGGTCCTCTAACTTCGTAAGGCCCTAACTCTCAAACCGTGAGGATTTATGTGACGTTCCACATACCACTAGAAATGGCATGAGATGTACTATTCATATAGAATAATATTACCTAAAAATATATCAAAACACATACCATTATCTATCAAACAAACTTGAGTCCATTACCCAAACCTGAGTTCTCCAACTTTTCATGGCCATAACTCTCTAACCGTGAGGAGTTATGTGGTATTCCACATACCACCAGAAATGGAATGACATGTACTATCCATATAGAATAGTCTTACCTTCAAATATATTAAAACTCATACCATTATACATGAAACAACCTTGGATCCATTACCCAAACTTTTGTGCTACCGGAATTCGCTACTGGACTTTCTCCAAGGGTTGACATCAATGACAACCAACCTTAATCAACAATTGAGATTCAAGCTTGGGAAAGAGTGAAAGCTATTCCTTGTGAGGCCATCTTGGAGCTATTGTTTTCTTATTTCTTGTGTGTGGTCCCTTTGCGGCTCGAGGGGCTAAGGAGGAAAAAGTGTACCCATAACGTTGGCTGGGAAGTACCGGTGAAGCCCTTGGATTAGCAGGAGAAAGAAGAAAGGCATGCACAAGTTATGAATTGGAAATCATCATCGACCATTTTGGTTACAATATTTAAGATTTTGGTTCCTTTACTATTCATGACGTATCCAATGGTTTTAGTGTATTTCGATTTTGTATAGAAGTTCAATTATATGTTAAGGTTCTTTTGTTGTTTGACTTGTAAGAATTTTATTGTTTCAGTTATTCTTTAATCTTGTTACTTGAATTAAACTTGATTCTTCCTTGGTATAGATCAAATAGTCCAGACAATACTCTTGTAAATTATTTTTACTGTTTTCGATTTTGCGAATACGTATGTGTTAATCAAGACTTTATAAATATATATATATATATATATATATATATTCATCTGGAAATGGAAGAATATATTGTAATGTGAGCTACATGTTTTGTATTGGTTGTTCTGATAAAAATATATTATTGTATATGAATCGAATGACTGCATAAGATAATTTATTTGTAGTTATATAATGAATTTTAACCATTATTCTTAACAGGGTAACTACGAGTCTCAATTCACATTGATTCGTTGACACATTCTCAGTGTATCTATTATTGTTGTAAATCCAAACAAATTTCCAATCCATGTCTTTGGAATAACTTTCAGATCTAATCATTAGTCAACTTTATCGTTTCCATTATAAGAAAAATAAAAATAATAAAAAGAGATTAAATCATAGTGTCAAAGCCTGCTAGAATCTAGCTGAATCTAGTTTTGTAGGGGACGCGAAAATCGCAAAGCACCTGGTGTGATTTTTAGAGATGTTTTAAAAGAAACTGCTAAGCCCCGATTTGATCTTATTACAACTCAACTCCTCTTGGTTTTATTGAAGCGACCGCTCTTCTGGTAAACAAACTTTTTCTACCTTTCGTATTATCTTTCCTTAACAATTTGATCAAGGAAATAACTCTTAATGGATCAAGGAAATCCTTGAAAAGGTCAGAATGGAATCTCTAGGAAGGAATCTCGATTTGTTGGAAAGCTTTTCTATCCTCTCTTACTACTGTTTAATCATACTAATTTTAAAAAAAGGATTTTAGCAGAGTTAGGGTGCTAGACAAAATGTCAAATCAAACTTCCATGTACTCTATAATTCCAAGCAGTAGCATAAGGCAAACGTAATAATTCCGTAGTCAACGTGTTGAAATTTCTTAGCATTGGCGAGGAACTAAACCCATAATTTAACCCTGGTTAACGTTTGTTATACTTAGGAAAACTGTCAAGTTTTACAGTGTAGACAAACACATATTTTCTGGGATCTTCGCCTCAGTGCTGTCGAGGTTAACAATAATAAGAGGAATGGTACATCACTGATGATATTCTACAGTGGTATCTTCATTTGTAGATATAATTTCAATTAGTTTTAATCTTAAACGTATCGATGTAACAACTACATAAATTATAATTTTAGTTGGACTGTTAGAAGATGGTTGTTAACTAAGAAGTGAATTGACAGATTTACTAGATTATAATTTCAGTGTAACTATTGAAGTGCATCGACAAAAGTAAGGAACAAATCTATTTTAGGAGATGAATCTGATAAGGTTGATTGTGACAATGATTTCTACATCTAGTTCCTACCTCTGATGTATCCTTCTGGTGATACCTTCCTTCAATGTAAGATGGGCATCTTAAACCATAAACAACAACACCAGACAACCAGGTGGACAATCACTCGAGATAAACAAGGAAGTCTCTATTTGCAGCTAGACATATTTTGACCAGAAGAAATTATTTTTATTATTCATCCAAATATAATGTTATTAACATAAAACAATTGTTAACGTAAACATAATTGACCACTTGTTTACAAAAATAATTTGGTACGTGGTTGGTCCATATGATTTTGTGGAATATAAGTATAGGCGTGTCTTACCATTGGTATCCTTCACCTCAACGGTTGGTATAATGAACAAGGCTGTTGGGCAGCAAATACCTGCAGCTGTTGCAAGACCAATACATGCAGTTGTTGCAATAAGGCAATAAATTATTAATAATAAAATGGTAAGTATTTATCTGTAAATATCTATAAATTAATCATTCAACTATTAGCTGAATTAATTTTGTTTTAGTAAATTAATAATAATAAAATTGTAAATAATAATAATAATAATCTATTTTTAAGGTCACGGTCAAGCTAGCACACCAAGTTGGTGTATGAGACCCCCTTGTTTGTGGGACAAGGGACTCCCCTCC
>JZKD02S1766546.1:54270-77986 GCA_000966675.3 Picea glauca | reverse complement strand
AGGTCTTCAGCCTCTTGACATCATGCTGGAGCGAAGCCACCAGCTTCTACCAAACAAGCTAGGGGAAAAATACCTCTAGAGAGACACACTGCTATGAACGATCCTTACTTGGGGGTTGTTCCCATCAGAACTTAGTAGTCTTTTCTAGAATGAGCTTAGTCTTTGTTCTTTCCCATGCTCGTAAATACATGATAATAGGTTACCAGGCTCAGTATTTGTTCTTTCTCATGCTCATAAATACATGAGAATAGGTTACCGAGCTCATTCTTTGTTCTTTCTCATGCTCGTTAATACATGGGAATAGGTTATCAAGTATACTTTTATATTTTTTTTGGACTCATAAAATTTATACGGAAAATGAACTCTTTGGAGTCTCCTTTAAGCTCTTTTCAGACTCTCTAAACATGAAAATATTGTCGAGTGAGCTTGTTTCCTTTCACACTCGTTAAAAGGATTTGAAAGGGTGTCTTTCGAGTGGTAGTTTACCCATTTTTCGACCTCATGAGACTAATTACAAAAAATGAATACTCTAGTTAAGCACAATTATAAGAGATCTCCTAGGTATTATTTTACACCTTTTCAGGCTTGGGAGACTAAATTTATGAAAAAGTCATCCATGGAGTTGTCTTTAAGTTCTTTTCAGGCTCTCTAAATGTGAAAAACCAGTGAGTTTACCTTCTTTGGGCTCGTAAAATTATGCATTGAAGGATCTATATGGGACCAAACTCCAGGACCCATACAAGACCGAACCCCTCCTTCTTCAAATTCATTAAACATATGTCAAGGGAATCATTGAAGATGAGCTATACCGAGCATCTGTTATCCTCTTAAAGTTCATTAAAAAACAAAGAGGTAGTCACCAATCATTGTGGGGGAAAAATTGAAAGAAGTGGGTCAAGTTTTTTGGAATCCATTATGGCAGCGATTGTTGTCTCCCTTGAGCATGGCACTAGTTTGCGTCTAAACCTACAGTTGGGTAATTTGCTTGTCTCTGATTCATACCAATTCCATGTGCCAATATAATTTTTCGTTCCAGTCGAAGGGTGTTCTTATTATCGTCACATTATGTTCTCGATACTCGTCGATTCAATGCTGCCAAGTCTTGTGTCGTGCCTCACAATGTTCAAGGGAAGTTTCATTCCAAACTGACCATCAGTAGTATTACCAAATTCCATTCCTGTGTCAGTCCATACTCATTTAATCCACCATCTCACATCACTTTCCTATGTCAGTTTCGTGTTGATGATGGGGGATAAATCAAGGCCCTCCTTCGACGAGTCTTTTCCCGTTGGATTCAACACATCATCCAAAAATTAGACTTAGAAAATAATTAGTACATTGGAACTTGCATGCCCCAATGGAAAGCCTCCTCGCTTCCGACAATAGGTTTACACCATTGACCTATGATCAGATGATTCCATGAATGTTCGACCTTATCTCATTTATTCACATTCGCTGGAATGTACTAAAGGTACCTTGGGAATCATTGTCATCATTGGTGATTTCCCTCGCACTTGTTAATGGTATACCTCAATGATCGGTAATCAAGTGGTTTCTACCATATTCGACATCAAGTCATCTATTCTCATGGCTAGAATCGTACCGTTTCGGAATCGGGACGAAGATCCTAGGTTGGGAACTCACTCTATTATTTGCTTTTCCTAGGCTATGATGGAGACCATTTGAACAGGTAAAATATTTCAGTATAATCTCCATGCTGAAAATATTACTAATAAATATATTGTCACATAGATCCACATTGCATTGGTCTGTGGCTACGCTTTCTCTTTTCATAGCTCCATTGTGTATTTTTTGTGGATGTGATCGGTTCATGTCATGGAGGTATGGATCCACATTGTTTCTATGGTGGCCATATTCTTATTCAGTATTCTCATGGATCCACAATGTATTGGTCGACGACCATGCTTTGAGTTAACTCATATTTCGAGCATAGGTATGCCTTCCTAGGGAATGAAAACATATATTTATATTGTTTGTAGCTTCTGTCAGGTTCTCCTACTCCAACATCCTTGCATTAAAGAATTTGTAAAGTGTTTTGACCACCAGTTTGTCTTCCGACCTCATACTTTATGGGGCATCTATTACACATCAAAATGCCACAATTAAGTGTCACACCCTAAGTGTCGCAAAGTGTCGTATGCACCTTACTAAGTGTCGCATGCACTTTGTCAAGTGTCATATGCACATTACTAAGTGTCACATACAATTTTCCAAGTGTCACAACTCGTTGACACCACGAAAGACATTTTCCATGATCCCTAAGTCATATTGGAGGAAGAAACCCATCATTTCAAGGCAAAAAACATGCCTTTTACTTGGAAAATAAACCATTTTTTGGGTATTTATGAAGGGTGTCGCCCCCCTGTCCATGTATAGGGAGCGTTGGTGCTCCCCTTACCATGTTAAGGGAGTGCCACTGGTGCTCTGTCTCTAACTTAAGGGGAGCACCACTTTGGTTAAAGGAAAATATGGAGAATCCCACCTTTTCCTAAGGGCCAACTCCAAAGAGATGAGGTTGGTTTTGCTCGAATCCTATCCTATGGATCTATCTTAGGATCAAATCCAAACTCATGGAGCCATATCCTCAACCAATTCCCTAATTATCCCATGGTGGTTGAGCCTCCCAATCCTATAAATTGAAGGCATTTCTATTGTGAAAGGAGGAAGATTTCAAGTGTCAAACCTTTGATCCTGGGACAAAGAATCCATTGAAGCATCAACATTTTGATATCAATACTTTCATGCAAGGGTTGGATGAAGAGAGATTGGAGAATATTGCTACAACATCAACTTGGTTTGTAAGTACCTTCTTTTGGCTTTCCATTTAATATTAACTTGAACTATTCCTTTTTATATTGTGTTCATGATAGTGTTTATGCTTAAGTTAAATCGGGTATAGATAGATCTGCTTTTTATCCAACGATAAGTAGAAATGTTTTCCTTTTTCTTGTAGGTCTCTTCGATCGGTGAAGGAATTAGAGCAACGAGGGAAAAGGATGGAGCAACGAGGACAAACTTCAGGAAACAAGTGTTTCTTTCTCCTTCTTTTTATAGGTTAATGAAATTGATCTATAAGAAAAGTAGCAACCATTTTTTTACTTCTGTCTTTGGACCAAAGAAGGGGTCTTGGTCCAAAGGGGAGCTTAACCTATTCGTAGGGTAAGATTTCTCATAACACACATGCCACTTGCTCATTAATGTTTATGATACTTAATATTTGGGGTTATGATAGAGACATATATAATATGGACTTGACTGTATAATAAAAGAGAAAATATGGCGTAAATTTCAAATGAAGGTTAAAACTTCTCTACAGTGCAATAATTATGGATAAATCTATTAACAATGCAAGAAGACATTCCCACCATATCATGAACTGTTCACAAATAAAGTTCCAAGTCCCTACTCTTTATTCTTAGCATACAACACAACCACAAAAGTGGGTATGCTTATAGGATGTGATTTTTGGTTAGTATACAACATAGCCACATGAATGTGTATGCCTATAGGATGTGATTTCTGGTCATATAAATGTTTTAACACAAGTGTTTTCAATTCAAGTATCAATTAAATCCATTCAACCCATAGAAACCTCGATCACGATTACCAAACTTTTGATATTCCAACAACAAACTTTTGAAAGAAAGCACATGATAAACCTACCCTTAATTCCAGGAAAATGAAGATTAAACAAAGGGATTTTAAATAGGTTCTAGAATCCTTGGATTCAACTTTAAAAAAAAATGTATTACAAATGTCCACTCCAATTCTATTGCAATTTTAATTTAAATCACACAACTTACTTCAACTCATAAGCACAAAAATAAATTATGGTCATGACCATAATTTTGAAAAAAAACTACAAATACTTCCAACACACATTTGATATTTTCTCAGTACTTAGAATTTTGTCAGAAACTATTTAAAACCACCATCTTTATCAGGCACACACCCAACTCTAGAGCCTTGGAATCCCCGCTTGAAAATGTCTAAAAATGCCTCTTAAGACTAGGAAAATTCACATCAATATACTTTCGTTCAACAACAAAATGAACTCAAACCCAATATTGAAGAAGAAATATAAGGGTTCTATGAAATCCTTGGACAAAATTTAGAGATTAAAAACTATCCACCATATCACCATGGACAATAGTTACCCTGTATAAATTCATATTCCACTTCCTTCTCACAGATTTCATTAATAGTTTATTTAAGGGTAAAGTTGACTAAGATTAATTAAATTCTATCGAGAAAGGTCTTCTCAAAGTAGATCCTTAGGCATCAACAAAAATTATATTATTTAATTTGACTTTTGTTCTCCAATTGTTTGCAAAACGACCTTGAATTTTATTTTATTTTGACAACGTTAATGAATCGAAAGAAATGCAAAACTAAAATAGCGTATAAGCTTATATATGACTATATACCCAGATGAGAACAACTGAACATATAACGAAATAACATGGGTTGGAACATAGTATGTTATAACAACATAGAGTATAAAATTATTTATTTGGGGAGTTAGCTAAACGTATGAATCTTCCATTATTTCTAAAACTAACATAAATACAACAATGTCAAGGTCCTGACTGCAATTTAATATAGGCAGGCCCACAATCAAAATTAACAATAATCACTTCACATCTAAATAAAATTTTCACAATGATCTAGTTGCATAATCCAAGTTTATAAGTAAAGATAAACTTATTTGTTCAAAATCTTGCAAACCAACAACCAATTGAGCGAGCAATTTCCACCCAACCATAGGAAATCCATAGTGGATTCCACCCCCTAGCCGAGCTATGAACCACTAGGGTGAAGTAGGGATAAATAACTCTAAAATCCATACTTACAAGGATTTAATCCACTGATTTCTACTACTAGTTTTTTTGACGATGGAGCAACACTAAGGCACCCCCATACCTACCCCACACAACACAAGGAGCACTCGTTCTCTTGTACAATATCTCATAAATTTCTCCTTCTCGTGCTATTCAATGTGTGCATAGAAGGTCCAGACTGTTATCTCAAGTTTCAACAACATTCTCCATGGTTTCTTGGCTTTTCCTCAAGGTTTGCAAGCTTCCTTTCATGGCTGGTTGATCTATCATGGGATTGGATATATTTTTCCACTGTCTGACCTCCCAAAATTATTTTCCACACTCCTTTCCCCCATTCCAATTTTTTCCTCATGCCTGATGGATAGAGAATTCAAACTCAAATTCTCTTCCTAGTTCCAAGAATGTAGGTGAGACGGTTTGCTAAATTTTAGGATTTGTGCCTTAGATTAAGGAATTTGTTTCCTCCACTCCTCTTAACTCCTTTTTGCTTTGAAAGTTAATAATTTTAAAATGGATGAGGGTTCAAGGTAATATAAGGTAGATTATTTAGGCATAAACCCCCCTTAGACCCCCTCACCTTTCCTCTCCCATAATATCATAGCCCCTACAAGCACTCAAGCTCAGTTGATCTTGATCTTTGTTCTTTATTAACTGCAAAATAGAAAACTTACATATTCATAGTATGATGGTATATTTGTTCCATGGGGTTAGTGTAGTATATTTATAAAGTAATCATGCAAAGTATATAAGTATTTACTTAAAATTAATTCTATGAGTAAAAATTAGGATATTACAAATACTAAGCATCATGGTGGCACAATTGATCATGGGATTTTGAGCTCAAATATCATCAATGATAGGCACAAAGTCTGCTCATATGATGGATCACATTTGACAAAAAAATATAAGGTGCAATGAAGTGGATCCAAGGTGTAAAACCATGAATGAATGAATATCTACCCATGTATAGCTCATTTAAGAGGGAACATGGCCCAATGCTCACATTTCATATGAAAGGAAGGTTAAGGTGACATGATTACTCTCCTCTTTCCATATACTACACCTCATTCTCTCAATGTTTATGGAGTAGTGGAAGGAAATCGACACAAGCATTATGGTATTACGGTGAAAAGGTTTGGTTTCTTTGGGTGATGTCTTCAGATTGCTATCTCATGGTTTTGTATAGTGATCATTTGTTTGGGTGCCTGTCTCTTGACTTTGGAGCTCCTTCTTAGCTTTACAAGTGACTGGGACACCTCACCTTCCCTGTACATTGATGAATTGGATCCTCGATTGGTTTTTGGTGTTGTTTTCAAAGAGATTGGTTTGGGTCCTCTCTTAGGGATGTCGATCATACTGTTGGATGAATATTTTTCATACTCTATAGTATCTTCTAGTTTGGGTGATCCTGTATTCATCTTAGATTCTAAGATAGAAACATTTGAACACTCGAGTTTAAGGCTTTGGCCTTTTCTTTATCTTAGGTGGTTCTTCCTCTGGAATTTTCTCATGTCAAGGGCCCCAACTGGTACTTATTTGTCTTTTATTGGTATCGACCTTGCTACTTGCATATGCTTTGAACTTCTTCTACACTCATATTGGGTTCATAACATTCCTCCCTCTTTATTTTAGTCTGGTATTTCAAAACTTCTTGGATCCCATCCTCTGCTTTACGACCTATGATCATGTCTTTTTCAAATGGATTATAGGGAACTTCAGAAAATCCAGAGGGCTCTAAGGTGACATGAGGAATCAATTGGAGGAAACCATAATTTGATTCATATAATTTCAAAGAAAATCAAGGACCAAGAAAACAATGCATATGCTCAAATTAAGGTTAAAATGAGCACATTAATGCAATCGAAGCACCAACTTAACATAGTGGAGGTAGATCAAAGTGAGCTTCATTGCATGGTAGTTAACCTATCCAAAGGTGAGTATTCTAGAAATTCAAACCAAATGCAATATGTTAATTCTAACTTTCGAAAGCCCATGGAATATAATGCAATCCACCAACTCCTGGAGAATGTGGAATTATTTAAGAAAGTGTTTGATCTAGCTAAGGAAGCAACATATGACATGCCTTCTACTAAATAGATATGTTTTATAGAATAATCAAGATTCTAGGCCTTTTTTGCATAAGCTACACTACTAAGTTTTTTGGACTAGGTTGTATTTGAAGTTGTTTATGGGCTACAACTATATGCTAGAACACTGACTTTTTTGGTTTGGGAAATCTCAGTTTAGAAACAATTTTTTATGTACTCTTGCTATGAGCCTAGCTACATCTTTTACTTAATATAAATCTTCTAGTTATGTTTTTTTTTTAAACAACAACTTTCTAGTTTTGATGTTGGCCATCTCTAAGGCTTCCAAGCCTCCTAACCAACCAATGATGGCTTGGAGCACATTGTAAATGACAATGGTCCTATGGTTTTGGTTGGGGTCTAGCTCCAAATGATTATGATGATCCCCCATTAGCTACTAACACGATTCTTGTGATTTAGTGTTTATGCTCGAGTACAATGTATTGTGATTTTTGTGTTTCTAGACTTGTGTTTATTTTAGACATATGCACATTTGCAAATGTATGCAATATGTGTTTTGGCATAAGCTAGTCCAATATTTGGGTTTTGCTTAGAGTAACACAATGTTTAAAGAAGTTGGGCCACTCTTTTTCATAAAATCTTTCAACATATAAGATAAGATAAGATAATTATTGTCCAACAAATAACCACAAATAAGTCAATGGCATTGGTAAGTACAAAAGTATCAATACACTATGGGAGCACAAAGGCCATTTCTATATAAAATATTAAAATTAGATGAAATCTAAGATCGAAACTCTAATAATGAAAAAGAAGAAAAAATAAAGTGTTGTTGGAAAGTCTACAGTGATACATGAACTATGAAGGCTAAAGTCCTTCGAGGGATGCCTCAAAAGAGGTTACAAGGGGAAGGAAAGAATCCTTGATGCATCCTTAACCTATCACTTGATGGAGAAGAGGAGGGGTTTCTATCCCATGGGTCAACAACTCCTATATATGTGTCAAGGCAACGCCTTGTTGTTTTTTTGTGAAAGAGGAAGACTGCCTACTATAAAGATGAGCCCCATCTCGGGATCTACATTGATAATTCTGCATTGGTCTCATTGGTGGGGGATAGGAGCCACCCTGAGGTCTCATAAGTATATTCCCCACTACAACGATGTTGATGTTTTCTTACCTCTCAATGTGATACTTGGTGTTATCAATCTATGCCATTGTGTTGATATTGCATATATATGCATACACGAAAGAGAAGTAAATTGCACCTAGTACAATGGGATTTGCATAAGTTAGTCACTAGTGGACAATGGTATACATATGCATATGTTTCCTCTCTTTTTTCTTGAGATGGAAAAACTATACAAGATGGAAAAGGTCCCCTCATTTCATTTCGGTATGGTTATTTTTCAAAAATCTAGATTCTAAGATTAACAATATTTGTGACTTGTTGTTCATACCACTCCTAAATTTTGCATATGGTTAATCAAACAATATCTGTACATTATGGTTATTGTGTCCAAAGTCTCATTCATACTAGCAAGTTTTAAATCCTTTAAGTTTTCAAAATATTAGGGATTTGATGGGACAAGTGTTAATACTAACGAGTTGTAATTACTTTAAACTTATGGATTTAATGAGATTACGACAAATGTGAATAACATGCTTCATTGGCACACAATCGACTTGCAATCTTGTAATATGACTTAGTTATAAACCTCAATATTTTTTTAATATTATTTAAGTGAACCTAATAATTTTAAAATGATATGCTACTTAAAAATAAACATAGCAAGCACAATGATATAATACTAAAAGTTATCTCTAACTTGTATTAAAGGTAGGACACAAGCTATATATGAAAAAATGTTCATTTGCGACTAAAGGTTAACTTTTTTTTTTTTTTTTTTTTTTTTTTCCAAAAAATTGTTATTTAAATATGTATATTTTAATTAAATCTATATACATTCATTTTAAACTTGGATCTATTGTTCAAAGAGGGATCAAATCCCTTTCAATGTAACTATTTTTATGGTGCAACAATTTGAGGGAAGGTTTGAAGGTCAAGGGATCTAATCTTGTTAGGGCTTGATAGATTTGAGATTAAGATGGATCTAGGTTGGTGATAGTTTTCTAATTTTAAGAAAGAAGATGAAATTTTATAAAAACATGTTAATCAATTAATAGCTAAGTGTAAAATGAGAAATTTATTGTGGAATATATGAAGAGTTTAATTAATGGTATTGTTATTATTTCATTATATTTGGAAAGCTTCATATATAGATTTAATAATGTGAACATTTTTCTTCAATATTATATTGGCATTACACACACTACAACGTCTTTCTCATACTGAGTTGTAGAAGTACCTCTCAACACAACAACTTCTAAAATTAATATAGTATTTATTGTTTGAATATTTTTTTATTAGGGAGTGACTATGGTGCATGTAGCCTTTGTTCACTTCACCTCTTTGTATATGTTATTATGAGTTCCATTTTCTAGTGCTTCCACCTATAAATTTTCATCTTGTCAACTAGAGGATTCATAAAAAATTACATATCTATTAAAAATGATCTTTTTATTGACAAGGTCATAAATAACTTAATTGCATTTGACTGTATGTTACAACCATTAAATATACACTTTCTATTTTTTTCCTCCAACTAATGCAAATACTTATATGGAATGTTAGCATATGCCAAATGATAAAAAAAAAATTGAAATTCTTTACCCATGACCTTCTTATTAATTTGGAAGCCTTATGTGTCTACCAAAACCACCTTTTCTAGACTTTTATTCAATATGAATGCTTTTGTTTGAACTGCTTCTCCCAAAAATTGATTTCCAAGATTACAACCTTTCAAGATGTGTATGGTTGACTGGAAAGATGTGTATGGTCGTCTCTATTATTGATATGTTTTTATGCTCTACTACATGATTCTACCATGGTGTGTAAACAACAATGGTTTGTCTCTTGATACCTTTCTTATTGCAAAAATCACTAAATTCATTTGGTTCATCCTCATCTCCTTGGTTACTCTATAATATATAATAGCTTGATACTTCTACCAATACTTTGAAATGTTTAGAAGTTAAAAAAATTGTTATTTATTTTTGGAAAAATAAATCCAAATTTTATTTAAAAACCCATAATAAAAAATAAGAAATGATTTTACACCTTCAAAAATTGATCACAAAACACAATATGAATCCATTCAAGTACCAATGCCATCCTTGTTCTATTGTCTTCAACTTTCTATAAAGTTAGTATCCATCACAAACATCCTTCTCCTTTTATATTTGTTTTTTATATTTGTGATAATCCATTAAATATGTCATGCTTGTGACACAAACCAAGATCTATAAATAATCCAAATTTCTATAATGCCAAAACTAACTATTCAAACTAGAACATGTCAAAAGCATGGTTGCTTTCTTTTAATCCCTTTAAATATATACATATCATTATTTCAATACCTTTGACACAATATTATTATTCATGTCTTTCATAAAACAACGCTTCTTGTTTCATTACCTTTGACACAATATTATTATTCATGTCTTTCATAAAACAACACTTCTTATCAAAGAACAAGAAAAATCTCATATGCAATATTGCTCCATATTGCTTACAAAGAACAAATTTGATTTTAGATTAGGTACATGGACATTTAGATGCTTTTAATACTTTACCCATTAATACTTCTTAATTTCCCACTCATTTATCATGTTTCATTTTTTTTTTTTAATTTTGTGTACTTTTAAAAACGCTTGTTTTTTTAGTTGTATGTTCAAACCAAAAAAACACTTGTATGTAATATCTTGTTTTCTTTGAGTTGTATGTTCAAACCATGAAAAAAACTTATATGCAATATTGCTTACAAGAAACAAATTTGATTTTAGAACGTTTGTTTTCTTTGAGTTGTATGTTCAAACCAAAAAAAACTTATATGCAATATCTTGTTTTTTTTGAGTTGTATGTTCAAACGAGAAAAAAACTTATATGCAATATTGCTCACAATAAACAAATTTGATTTTAAATTAAGTACATAGAAACAAATTTGATTTTAGAACGTTTGTTTTCTTTGAGTTGTATGTTCAAACCAAAAAAAACTTATATGTAATATCTTGTTTTCTTTGAGTTGTATTCTTTGAGTTATGTGGGTTGGGGGGGGCATTAATAGAAAAAGTTTATATGTAATATCTTGTTTTCTTTGAGTTGTATTCTTTGAGTTGTATGTTCAAACGAGAAAAAAACTTATATACAATATTGCTCACAGGAAACAAATTTGATTTTAAATTAAGTACATGAACATTTTTTTTAATGCTTTTAACACTTTCTCCTCAAACTCCCATTAACACTTCTTAATTTCCTTACTTTGTTTTATGACTTCATTTTTCTAACTTGTTTACTTTTAAAAACACTTGCCTTCTTTGAGTTATATGTCCAATAGCTTTAGAATTAAGATACCACACATTGAGATGCTAATACTAGTTTGTGTGAAACCATGAAAAGGTAATTGGCTTTAGAATTAAGATACCACACATTGAGATGCTAATACTAGTTTGTGTGAAACAATGAAAAGGTAATTGGTTTTAGGTTCATTTTTCTTAATAGTTCCATTATATTCTATAAAATTGTTACTATATCTACCACTTCTACTTTTACTTATTTCAATGTGTTTATTCCTCTTAGTTTTATATATTTTCTTTATAATACACTCCTATTTTATGTGATTACGCTTTCTGATATTTCGACTTGTTAATTTGAAAATTATTTCTTGAAATTTGTGTTTGTTGCTAATTTTTTTTTCGCACAAAAAAACATAAATTTTATTTCTAAGATAAAAGAAAATTTACATTTTGAAGAATGCATGAATGCTTATGCATTTTGTCTGTCACTCCTCCTTTTCCAAGGAGGATCCTGCCATATGGAAATTATCTTGCTTCCCTTATCTAGGAGTGCAATTACTTTATACAAAAAATATAATAACATGACTTACGTCCGCTATGTCCAAAAATGAAAGAAAATTTGGCCTACTTGGACCTATCCCAACAAGCCTTGCCTATCCCCCCTAGTCATCATGTTCGATCATTTTACAAAAAACATACTCTAATAACACATACTATGCACATCAAAGAAAAATAATGTCCCATATTCAGGCATGCTTCCCAACTAAAGTTGAAAAATGTCATCAGAACCTGTGCCTTATTCCCTTCTAAAAACACAATGTGTCGAGCAACCATAACCACTATAGAGTAACAATTTTAATCATGCTGGCCATCTTGACCCCCTGTATCAATAAAGGGTCTATGATATAATTAAAAAATGGATCCTTCTTTGACTTCTGTTTTTTGCCATTGCACATGAGCCAAGAGAGTGCCCTCCTTAGAGAGCTTGTATGCTTCCCTGTTTCTTTCCCTGTAAACATAACAAATGGAGAAATTTTTATAAGTGTGCATAATGATAAAAACTTATTCTAGTAGGGGGATAAGCCTGATGTTGTGACACTTTCGAGATTTTCTCCCTTTTTCCCCAACAAAACATAATAACAATTTTAAGGCCACTAGTTCAACAAAGTTATTAGATCCAGGGCCCAAGCCCATTTTTATTTTGAATAAATGAGAGTCTGAAAGATGTAACACAACTCCTCAACCACACAATTGTCCCTCATTTGTGAGGCACCATCGAAAAAATCCCATGGCCTAGAATGAGCCACAATTTCCACCATTATTTGTCTGACCGAGGGGGCTTCTTTGTCTTGAGGAAAGTGGGATAAAATGCTTAGACTTTGTGCTAATATCTGTTCTAGGATAGAGGGTTTTTCTTTGAAGATGATTGAGTTCGAAGCCAACCAAATACCCCAGCTTAAGAACAGAGGTAGTGATTTTATCTTGGAGTTTTTGGGCTCATGTAATCAATTCTTCCAGGCCTCTTCGATGTTTTGTCATTGTCGGATACATTGTTGTCAGAGGGCTCTTGCACTTTCGGCCCACATCTCAAGTAAAAAAGGGAAATAATTGAAAATATGTGTGCTTGATTCCTCGACTCCATTACAAAGTGGGCACCAACCTCGACCTTCCAGTCCTTTGAGTTTCATTCTCTCCCAGGTTGGCACCTTGTTTTTTGTTATGAACCACAAGAAAATCTAGGCTTTTAGGGAGCATATGTTCTTCCAGATCCCTTTCCACCACAAAGAAGGTTCCTGGTTAACACAGTCGATATTTTTTTTTGTGTAGCATGCTTTTGGTGTATATATCCCATTCAGATTATGTTTCCAAACTAATTCATCCTCTTTGTCTGATATCCGTGTGTGCCCTACTTTGAGGGTTCTGATGTAGTCATTCCATTATGCTAAAAAATCTTCTCCCAGACCCAAATGTAAAGAATCCTTCCATTCTTGACCCCACACCATAGTTCTATTCATGTTGGCTATCTGGCCTAGGTGAAAAAAACTACGATCCTGGAGAGAAATAATTAGTAGTTGGGGGAGTAGATTGTTACACGTCAAAATTACTCACTTTGACAATGTCTCATTATCATTGTCTCAAGTGTCGCAAAAGACGTATGTTTGTCACACATGTATCGCATCGCGGACGACAACATAAGAACACTTGGGACATCCTCTAAGACTTGTTAGAAGAAGAAAATATATCATTTGGCGAAGTTTACAAGCTTTTACCTTGAGGAATTACTATCATAAAATTATTTTTGGAGATCAACACTCCCCTGCCCACTTGCAAGGAGCACTAGCGCTCCTTTCCCTCTTAGCAGGGAGCGCTGCAAGGCTCCGTGGCCCACTTTGAGGGAGCGCCGATTTGTTGAGAAAATTTTGGGGACAAATCCCCCTTATCTCTAAGGAAAAATAAGAAACATCCGAGTCAGTTTGGATCGAATCCAAGTCCAAGAATGGATCTAAGGGGAGTTCCGCAACTAATGGAGTCATATCCTCAACTTCTCCCAAGAATATCTAAGGTGGTTAATCCTATCAAAGCCTATATAAGGAGGCATTGTCACGGTGAAGGGAGAGAATAATCAGTGAAAAGTATTGTCATTTTGATCGTGAATCGTTCGAGCAAGGGGTTGGACAATGAGGACTTGGTGAGGCTGTTGCATATGCATCTACATTTTTTAAGCACCTTGTTTTCTTCTCATTAATACATGTGCTTGGCTTGTTTCCTTCAAGTTTGTGTACATTGGCATGGACTTGTCTCTTTGGATGAATCTAGTTTTAAACTAATCATGGTAGAATAGGAAGTATGTTTTGTCTTCGTTGTTTATTGGATTGCAGGACTCGTTGAAGGACTTGAAGATCAGGCTCCACTTGGACTGAGAGAGGACAAACTTCATAAAAAGGTACTCATACTTTCTTCCTCTTTCCTATTGACTAGTTAAACTACATCTAAAGGAATGCCAATGTTCAAAGTTAACACCTTTCTGTCTTGGTCATAGGGGTCTAATATCCAAGAGGACATTCAGATGTCCACAGGGAAATTTTCCTACAATAGAATTGGCGACTCCATTGGGGACTCAAAGCCTTCCGTTTTGGTTTCCTTCCTTGGTCTTGTTTTATTCCTTGCCTGTCTTCAGATCCTACTCACAATGTTTTTTCCTCTTTTTACATGTGTTTTTAGTATTGAATTCATCTTACATAGGTTGATAATCAATCCTTCCTGAGTTTTTGTTTTCTGGGTTGACACTTTTTCATTCTAAGAAAACAATGCCCCTCTCCCCTTACATCCAGAGCGTTGATTTCAAGATCGACGCTCCCCTGCAGTGTTCTATAGAGCGCTGTAATGCTCTAGTGTCTATATAACCATAGTGTCGATTTTTCTTTTTGTTGAAAAAATGTGAGGTATCTCTGTTGGGTGTGGTTTTTGGTTTTTTCTCCTGCTCAGGAATTTTGCTATCAGTGTGTGTCTTCTGTAAAACTTACAACCATTTGCTTTCTAAGGGTTTTTGACTCTTTTTTTGGCTTTTAAAGATTTTGGAATCACTCTTCCTTGTTTTGGAATCACTCTTCATCTTTGAGATCTTGAGTTGGTTTGCTACTTTCTTGTTTATCTGATTGCATGAAAGTTGTCACAAGGAAATCTAGAGATCTGTGTATTGTTCCATTTGATATTTGATTCATCTTTCCAAGCAATTCTTCTTGTTTGAGTTTTGATTTTCTTTTTGAAAAGTTTGGATTTGTTTTACTTCTTGTTTGATCACTGTGAGAGTGTGCTTTTTGTTTATATGATATTTGCTTCCAATTGCTTAAACTTACAAATAGTGAAATCTAGTTGGCATAAGAAGCTTTGAGTCAAATCAATTAAAGTTCATATTTAAACAAAGAAATATACTTTCGTGATTGGATTTTGGATATTAGAATCATTTTCTGAGTATTTTAGCATTGAATTGGATTCTTCTTGAGAGCATTGCACGAAGTCTCTGCATTTTTTGTGTTTGATAGTGAAAAGGAAAATCTCTTCTCCTTCCCATAAATAGAAGTTCATTGAAAGGAAACAATTGTTTCTCATTTTTCTTATGCATTTTTGGGAATCAAGTCATAATATCATCAGTTTCACTCTCATTCACCTCTGAGTAAAGAACAACCACAAAAATTAACGCTAATTCAAATTGATCTAGAAAATTTTTCTTTTTAGATTCCTCCACCAACATTAGACTAGGATTAGCGCTTTGGATTAGGTTGTGAGTAGAAATCTCCAAAGCATTCAAAACAAACATTAGCATCTTGCGATAGGGAGAGAAAATCCAATTTTCATATAAGCTTATCTGGGATCCCCCTCTCACACAAGGGTTACGCACGAGGTCGCGTTCGGGAGAGCCACAAAGATTATCCCTCCGCAGTTTAACCGTTCATAGTAGTCAGATCGTATATTGGGGGTTCTTCTTGAGGTCCAACTATCTTCATTTGGTCTTGGTGCTTCATGACCTCTGAATCCGTTCGAGGTCCTCTAGAGTTATACCGGTCCACTTGTCCTCAGTTCTCTCGAAGGATTTCAGACTCGTTATCTCGCCCATACGTTCAGACTGGACTGTCGACTGTACCTGCCTAGGGGCTGATTGTGAATTGGTGTCCTTAGTAACCATAATATTTAGGGTCTTTACAAAAGGTGACGACAAAGGGAAGTCTTCACTATACCTGGAATAGATGGTGTTCAAACTCACTCAGGCTCCTTGGAGGGTAAATCCACGATTACTGTGTGGAAGATTGCACCAAGGCGTAAGTCCATTAACCAGGTTGCCATTGTAACTGTTCCACCCGCTCATATCCTAGCCCCTTCTTGATTTTATCACGTGATGTTGGATTTCATCACCAACTAGTACGGTCATTGAGAGAAGGTTTGTTTGCTTGTTAGTATTTCTAGATTTTTTTAGCACGTGCTGTTGTTTTAATAGTTTTTCAAAATTGAGCCTGTAGATGATAAAGGTCTTCGTCGATAACGTAGGATGAAAGGGATTCCTCCGGAATAAGGATACCAACCCTTACCTCCTAACTCACCAGAAGATATCTACCGTGAAGAGGTATAAAATCGCTCCGAAGCTCGGAGTGCGGCTACTCCTTTGTTAACAAATTCGGAAAGAGCCTTGGTTACGGTTGAGGATCCCACTCCTCATACTACACCTGTGTCAAAAGATCCCAGTGAACCACTCCTGGTTCGATTATACTCATTCGGTAATGTCATAGAAGAAGAAGTCCTAGGTTTTCTATTGGGACCAATTACCGAGACATATATGGGATCCACATAACCACTTTTTAGCGATGACTATATGACCCCCATTCGTCCTGCTAATGCAGTAGATCCACATCAAACACCTGCTCGTTATGTATGGAGGAATCCATCGGGACGTGATATTTATGATCATTTTGAATATATTTGACAACCTCTTAATCCTCATGACCTCCTACCGCTGAGATAGGACCATTCGATCAAACTATTGATCACCCCATCCAACAAGTCATCGATCTTGTTGTTATGTCAGCAAAAGTCCATCTTAATGTTGGAGTCATCATTTCTACTCATACATAAGGCACTTCAACCACTACTCCCACCTTTACACCTTTTCACTCTACAACTCCTAATTTTCCACAGAATCTTGTTGGAACACCTTTACAACAGAGAATGCAAACCCTTGCCAGACATACACAACCAACTGCGGGACATATCCCAACTGGGGGGAAACCAAAATATAGTGGACCTATCCCTACCGAGGGAAAACCATCCTTTAGCGCACCTACCCCTCCTGGGGGACAACCACCTTTACGTGTTCCTTCCGGAGGACAACCTCCCTTTACTAGTCAGACCCCAGTTGTAAATCAACCTATGGTAGGGGGGAAACATTCTTTTTCCGGAAACCCTTCACAATATTGGGGAGTAATTTTAGGAGGTACGCTTAATCAAACCTACCCTGGGGGGAAATCATACCATAACCCACAAGGAGGAGTGTCAAATCATGTTCCTTCCAGACTATCTTTTGGACAACCTTATCTTGGTGTCCCAAATCCCACCTGGGGCTCTCAAGGACGACAACCTTATCCTCCCCAAGGGGATAATGTTTACCCTCCTCAGGGACAAAATGTTTACCCCCCTCAAGGGAAAACCGTTTATCCCCCTCAACCAAATCAACCAACTTATACTCCTCAGAATCCTTTGGGTTTTACTGCACTCATGAATGTTCCTCAACAACCATCGAATCCTACCTATCCTGGTCAACAAAAACCGTATATGGAGGGCCTACTGGATACAATTATCCACCTCAACCAGTTTATGGCCCCACTAGTGTCCCTTTGCCACACCAATATCACCCTCAAGTTAACTGACAATTACCCTTCCTTGCCACTTTGGATCTCCCAGACTTGTCTCGGTTGACAAATGATCCCATATTGCATTTTCCTTTTTGGCCAGTAATTCCTGCTAAATTACCTTCTCACATCCCCAAGTTTGACGGTAAACCTGGAGAAGGCCCAAAAAACCATGTAATGACATTCCATTTATGGTGTTCATCAAACTCCTTAATGGATTATTCTATACATTTATGTCTTTTCCAATGCACACTTACGAGCTCTGCAACCAAGTGGTACATTGAACTTCAACATGGTTCTTTTCAAGATTTAAACTCCCTCGCTATGTCCTTTCTCACCCATTTTCAATTACCCATCTGTTACGAGAAGGGTACAAAACTTTTAACCTCTCTTCGTTGAACGAACTTTGTGCATATCTTTGATCACATTCATGAGTGGAGATGACGGTGAAGGTTGATTAAAGTGACCATTCCTGACCAATTATTAGCAGAATGGTTTACTAAATCTCTTTTACTGCCGATTTCTCGTGACGTCGCCATGGGTGGTGTAGTCATTGAGGAAGAAGCCATTTCCCGGGCTCAGTACTTAGATTTGGTTTATTCACAATCTGGTGCTTTGTACGAGTTGATTCCAAATGATGCCCGTACTCCTATCGATCCATCCATACCTTCATCCACGACACATGTGGATGGAGTTATCAGTACCGTCAAAACCCAATCCACACCACAGTCGTCTGGAACAATAAATCACTTTGTTTCCACACCTATTACCAGTTCGACTTCACTCTCCTCTACCTCCCTCCCAACTCATATTTCTGAGGTGAATGTAGTCTAATCTGCCTCTTCACAACAATCCGAGGGTAAGAAGAAAAAAAAAATAAACCCAAAAAGAATAATAATAATAATGAACATCCCAAAACCCAAACTCCACCGCCTTCTACTGAAAATCAACCACAACAAAAACTGAAATTCCCATGTCTTATTTGTGGTGAAGATCATTTCACCCGAGACTATCTACATCATGACGAAGTTGCAAAATTTTTCAAAGGGAATTCCCAACCCACCGTGTTAACACAACCTTTTCCTCAGCAACAATCCATGGTTTCTCAAACACTTGCCCCTCCCACAGGGGCAAATCCTACCATCCTCCTAGTGATGAAGCCTCGACGAGTGCTCATATTTATATGTTCAATGGGATTGATTTAACCACTCACACTACCACATACGACACACTGGCTAAAACTGATAAAGAAAAGGTCACTAATGGTACTCCACCGGATCCATATCCCATCTCCGTTAGTCCCTATTTGTTAGTCCTCCATTTGGATCACTTCAGATAGAGAAACCTACTTTCAACTCTATTCTACGCCCTCCCAAGAGCACTATCCACAAATCAACGTTTAATCCTAGTTCACGTGCCGCCCAAAAATACAAGATTGTTGAAGATTTGGCTTAAGCGTCGTGTGCTATGTCCGCTCTTGAAGTTATACAACACTTCCCAAGTCAACGTAGAACGCTCTTGGCTGCCATTGGCACCATTGATCCCGATTCATCCAACAATATCACGTTTAACCTGGACAATTTCAAGTCACGAATTTCTCATCAACTTGCTTTTCAAATTGATGTCATTGTTCATAACCAACATATTCACCGCACCATCTTGGATGAGGGAGATTCCACTTGTGTCATGTCGTTAGCTTGTTGGAAAGGGTTAAAATCACCCACGCTTAACCAATCCCCTACCTTGTTATGAGCATTCGACGGGAGAGGTTTTCATCCTCATGGACTCTTGCAGTCCTTAGCCGTTAAGTTGGGAGGTAAAACCATCTCTGTTGATGTAGAGGTGGTGGATGCTTCATTTGATTACAATTTGTTATTAGGAAGAAGTTGGTTTTATTCCATGACGACCGTCGCTTCATCAGTGTTCCGATGTGTCCAATTCCCTCATCAAGGAAAAATTGTCACTATCGACCAATTATATTACTGTACACCCGACGCTTACACTCCCGCCACCAAAAATATTCCTTTCATGGGAGATAGTATAATCACTTATGAAAGTGTTGGTGTAGGTATTTTAAAAGGTTCTTCCGTTATGGGTACTTTCCCTACCCCACTTCCTCCCACCACACAACATATTTCCACAATTAATATGATTTCGACTATGGCCTATCAGTCTTTAGAATCATATGATCCTTGGCTTGTGCCTAGTCCATTAGAATTTGATGCACTGGGTGACACTATGCCACTTAGTCTAGCTGAGGCTTCATACGATGCTATCCAATCCGCCTCTCCCTCCTTGGATGACCAACATCTATTGGCATCCAACACTTATTCATTGTCATCTTGGTTGAATTCTTTATCATCTTCTTTTGACTACATTTCCCAGATTTTTCCATCAGACGAATCCATTATGGAAATGCTTACTATTGACGAGGTACCTTGGGATGACAACCATCATCGATCATATTTTCTTCCTCCTCTTGAAGAAATTTAGGAAGATATTCACTCTATCTTCCCCCCCGATGTTGTTGATTCTCCCCAATCTCCTATACTTACCCAGGATACTACTTCCGAGTGGAATTTAGGCAACATATCTTCTACGATCGCGATTGATATCTTGATCAAAGAAGGTCTTATGGAAAATTTTCATCTCGGTGCTAATTGTTCGCCCGAGGAAGTGGCTTCTTATACCACTTTATTTAAATAATTCTGTGAAGTCTTCGCTTGGAGCTACGGGGAAATGCCTAGGATCAATCCCTTGATCGTCTTGCAAGAAATAAAAACTTACCTAGGCATTAAACCTGCATGAAAAAAACTTCGTCCGGTTCATCCTAAGAAAACCGTGACCATAAAGGCAAAAGTTGAAAAATTGTTAAAATCTAGCTTTATCTATCTTGTCCCCTTGACAGAATGGGTTTCTAACATTGTCCCGGTTGCTAAAAAACAAGGTACCATTCATGTCTACGTTGATTATAGGGATCTTAACAAGGTTTGTCCCAAAGACAATTACTCCACACCCTTCATCGACCAAATCATTGATGATTGCGTTGGCAACATTATTTTCTCTTTCATGGATGGATTTTCAGGATATAACCAGATTGACATTCTACCAGTTGATCAACATAAGACAACCTTCATCTGCCCATGGGGAACTTTCACCTATCGGAAACTACCTTTTGGTCTCAAAAATGCTGGTGCCACTTTCCAACAGGCCATGCCATATGCTTTCCACGATATCAAACATATTGCGAAACCTTACCTCGATGATTTACCTACCCATTCATCCAGTCGATCAAACCATATTGGTCATCTATGTGCGATTTTTCTTCGATGCCAGTTCTACCGTATCCATTTGAACCCACAAAAATGCATCTTTGTTGTCGAATCAGGTCAACTCCTCCGTTTTGTTGTCTCTAGAAATGAGATTAGGGTGGATCCCTTAAATATTAAAGCTATTCTTGCTTTACCTCCTCCCAACAATCTGACCCAACTACAAAGTTTGCAAGGGAAAGCAAACTTTCTTCGTCGTTTTAAATGTAATTACACCGAGCTTACTAAAGGATTTATGCGATTGTTGCAGAAAGACACTCCTTTCATCTGGGATGACACTGCTCAATGATCTTTCGATGCTCTTAAACTTGCATTGACCCATACACCTCTTTTACATCCTCTAAATTATGCACGAGACTATATCCTTTATTTAGAAGCCTCTACTTCCACTGTCGCTATGGTGTTAGTTCAAGAGGACCCCAACGATGAGGAACATGTGATCTACTATATGAGCAAGAGTCTATCTGGTCCCGAGCTCCGATATTCACATGTTGAAAAGTTGGCTTTGGCAGCCGTCATTGCTATCTACATATTTTGCCATTACATCCTATTACGCACTACCACAGTCATTGCAGACTCGAACCCCATGTATCATATTCTAACACATCAAGTCCTTGAGGGAAAATATTCCAAATGGATCGTTATTCTTTAGGAATTCGATCTCGAGTTTGCCAAATCAAAAGTTAAAAAGTCCTTGGATTTTGTGGAACTTATATGCGATCTTCCCCATGCCGATGAAGATACTGAGGCCAATGATTCTCTCCCCGATGAATCTCCATTCCTCACTAGCACGTCTAACCCTTGGTATGGAGATATTATTCTTTATCTTCAAACCCAACGTTTTCAGCCCGATATCTCCTATGAAGAACGTCGTCGTATTCACCACCATTCTAAACGCTACCTTATCACCGATGACACTTTGTATCGCCGTGGTATTGACACTATCTTACAACGTTGTTTAATTCATGATGAGGTTGAACATGTCCTTAATGAATGTCACCTTGGAGCATGTGGAAGTCACCTTTTTGGGATGGATACAACTTAGAAAATATTACGTGTCGGTTAATTTTGGCCCTCCATCTTCAAAGATTGTATTGAGGCTGTCAAAATATGCCCACCCTGCTAAGTTTTTCATAAAAAAGGCACACACCCATCCCGCTCCATTGCATCCTATTGTCGCCATCGACCTCTTTTCCAAATGGGGCATTGACTTTATGCAATGTAAGCCTACCTCAGCTGGGGGGCACGATCATATCATCATTTTTGTTGATTACTTCACAAAATGGGTTGAGGCTATGCCTACTTTTATTAATGATGGTCGTACTGCAACTCTCTTCATATTCAACCACATCATCACTCGCTTTGGTATTCCACAAGCCATTATCACTGATCACAGTTCACATTTTCAAAACCAGATGATGAGTGAGTTACATGTCAATTTGGTTTTTCTTCATGATAACTCTTCCCCCTACTATCCTTAAGCAAATAGACAATTTGAAGCTATCAACAAAGTCCTCAAAACCATGATTCAACGCATGGTGGGGGAAAACATAACTTCTTGGCATCTACAACTTTTCTCCGCTCTTTGGGCTTACTGCACATCAGTGAAAACTGCAACTGGATTCACTCCTTTCCAGTTGGTATATGGTGTTGAACCAATATTACCAATCTAGTGTGAAATTCCTTCGTTGAAACTTAAAGTAGAAATCTCGCCTCACACTTCTGCTGAAGAAGAACGTTTCTTGTATCTGACTAGGTTGGATGAAACACGTTGCGATGCCACTCTTGTTAACGAGACGTATAAAAAACAAATGAAGAGTCAATATGACAAATCTATCCACCCTCGTACTTTCATAGAAGGGGGCCTAGTCCTCGTTTATGACTAGGCTCATGATAAGTTAGGGATAGGCAAGTTAGAACCTCTGTGGCATGGACCCTACATCGTAAAATGTGTATTACATAGAGGTGCCTACGAGCTAGTTGACTACGACGAAATCTCTCTTGGTGAACCTCGGAATGGGATTTACCTTAAGAAGTACTATGCATAGAACATCTAGCATGTGTGCTTTGTACACTATTGTACTATAGTTTTTGGTGTGTCTTTTTCTCTTGCATGTACGAGTTTTGTCTTAGCCATTTATACTTTGTCTTATGATTGTGTGCGTAGATGACATCTTCCTTTCCTATCTTTGTTGGGTTTGGGGATGGTGCTAGTCGACACACTCAAAAAATTGCTTCTGCAACTTCCTAGGATTGACAACCAATAACATGGCATAATATCATTTTGTCATTAGAATTTTAACCGAGGCCTCCTCCCTAGGTATATATTGTATAATCATTAACCTAGACTCTCAACTCGTGGTTTGTCAGCTTAATCGGGTCTACGCATTCACAATCCTATCCTATTGCGTCTCCACTTACGAGTTCGTCGACTTGAAAGAATGTTTGAATTTATAGAATACATACACATACCAAGAGAACTCAACACAACTACAGATTCGCTAGCAAATTATATTTTGGATTGGTATCTCGCGCATAGATTAAAAAAATTTATAAAGAAAATGAATCACATGTTAAATAAACACATCACACAAGATTATTTGTAACATCATTGGCACCAAAAAACTCATATATATATATATATATATATATATATATATATATAT